>VXAD01001539.1:846730-892919 GCA_013399195.1 Dicrurus megarhynchus
TTTTTTTTTTGCTCCCTCCTTCCCATCTGTACTGAAGCACTTCCCAGGACAATTCTGCCAGGAGGGCTGGAGAGCAGCTGTCTCCACAGTGCAAGCTAGGGGTTTGCCAACAGGATACATTTCTGCAGGTTTCATTGGTCTTCCTCCCCCTCACTTTTAAGTGTGATCTCATCTTTTTTAAAATGCTAGATATAATTTAAACCAGGACCAGGGGACTTCAGCTTTCCCCTGAGCAGCTAAACAGTGTTTGTATTTCTAACACTGATAGTCTTTATGAAGGTATTATATGGAGGCTTACTTTCAAGCAACTAAAACGACAATATAAATTCAATGCTGCAGTAGTCATTTATCACATTACGATAATGCCAGAATATACAGATGATAAGAGAGAAAGGCTCAGGGAGAAACCTGAGGGGGGGTTATCATTTTTTTATGTACTTATGTAATACGAGGGAGTAAGTGATGAAGGAGGAATACAAAGACATTTCATCTAGCATGTTGATTTAGTACTTCCCCCTCCCTGATCAATGAGCTCTCTCATGTTTAGAAGAGACTAAACACTCCAGAGAGAAGTGTGTGTGTGTCTTCTTTATTAAACCTAGTCAGAAAAACAGGTAGGCTTAGTTATACTGTTACAATTATCTCCATGAATAAGGCATAGTCATTAATTCTTTGGCTAATGTGTATACTACCACAAATGGCACTGAGTTTAAAAGGGATATCTCTCACAGAGTACTGCAGCTGTAAAGAAATATATCAGTAAAAAAGAGTGACTAAGGAGTACAAGAATGTGCAGGATCATGACCCAGGTGCAAACTGATGCATGATGAAAGGAGATTTAAAATGTTAACAATACAAAATGTTGAAGCACTAATGTGTTGGCAGGCATTGTGAAAGAGTTTTTCCTTTTTTAAAAACATGATGATGAAATAGGCCATTAATTTTTTTACTCTTTTGTGCAGTTCTAAACTATACATTCAAAACTAGGTAGAAACATATATTGTATTTGCCTTTCAACCAGGTACTAGTCTAATCCCTAATTTTTTTCTATTTATGACAGACTAACAATAATTTAATCACTGCGAGCTTCATTTTGCTCTTGTTTCTTTTCAGTGGAATAAAAGAAAACTCTGCTTAGGGTAATGTAAAACAAAAATGCTATATATAACATCATATTTGCCTTTGTAGGATGCTAGTTGCACACCTTGCAACTGTATAGTTTATGGTGATGATAGCTTGTAGTGTACAAGACATATGTCATACATAAAGCCTTGTGAACATACATACATTTAGCCTATACATGTAGCCTTTTAAAACATTAAATATCCAAGAAAGTGACAGCTGCTGTCTTAGATAACACAGCTCAGGCTGAAAAAAATGCCCTACATATCTGAATATATGACTGACTATAGTTAGGTAAGAAGTTAGCTGAGGAAAGCAGAGATTATAGCACATCCCTATGACAAATCCAGCCTCACGGTGTTTCAAACCCAAAGCAACACCCACCTATCTGTCTGCTGCCATTTTAGTTGATAAGTAGAGTTGACACTGAGACAGATATATCGAGAGAAGAAAATATTAGTCTTTTTGAATTGCAACAAATTCTACCGTCTGTGTTACAGTGGCCTTGTACACTCTGCAGTAAAGGAGTGATAAATAAGCCAAACTGATCCCAGTCCTGTTAAGTGCAAGCAATAACTTGCAAATGCCAAATTGTCATGCCAGCCTGCTATTTCTACATGCTAGTTTTCAATTTGACTTTGAGAATACAGAATTTGTGTGAATAAGGTGCTGATATTCCTTCCTTCATTTTCTGAGCAAACACAGGGAGGCTGCCAGATTTTTGAGCTTTGTGGGACTGTTGGTGCTGAGACAACTTACTAGGTGCTGATATGGTAGGACTTTGGACTGTAACAGTGACCATTTGGATTGTATCGGCTGCAGGTGTCCAGGTGTTGGCTACAGGGGGCTGGAGAGGAGGCTTCTGGGGCCGGAGATTGGGACTGTCCTGTGTTAAAAACAGCAGGTTCCAGCCACTCCAAGAGAGCCACCACAGGACACAGCTGAGCCCCCCCGGACAACATGGTGGCACCTCTTGGGAGGCATATTTAAGAAAGGGCAAAATGCTGTGCAGGCATGGTGAGAGAGGAAAATGTCATAGAAACAGCCTTGCAGACACCAAAGTGAGGGGACGAGAAGGAGGTGCTACAGGTTCAGGAGCAGAGATTCCCCTGCAGTCCATGGTGAAGACCATGGATACACAGGCTTTCCCCCCTGCAGCTCATTGAGGTCCCCATTGGAATACATAAGCACAGTTCAGCCCATAGAGGACCCTGCGGCACAGCAAGTGGATATATCCTGAAGGAAGATACAAGCTGTGGAGACTCCACACTGGAGCAGGCTCCTGGAGGGAGTTGCAGCCCGTGGGGAGGAGCCCATACAGGAGAAATTTTCCTGATAATCTGCATCCACTGAAAGACCCATGTTAGAGCAGTATGGTCCTGAAGAACTGTGACCCATGGAGAGAACTCATACTGGAGACATTCCTGAAGACTGCAGTCAGTGAGAAGGACCCATTTTGGAGAAGTTTATGAAGGAAAAATCCAATGGGAGGACCCCCAATGGTGTAGTCTGTCCCTGACAGACTGTACCCAATGGAAAGGACCCATATTGAAGCAGTTTGTGGAGGACTGCAGTCCGTGGGAAGGATCCATGTTGAAACAAGTTGAAAGTGAGAGGAGGAAGAGGGAACAGTTATGGACTGACCATATATCCCCATCCCCCTGCACTGCTCAGAAGAGAGGAGGTAGAGGAGTCAAAAAGGAAGGAGTGAAATGGATTATGGTAAGAAGGGAGGATGGTGGGAAGGTGAGCTTTTAGTCTTGACTTTGTTGCTTGGTATTCTACTTTACTTTAAATTGCCAGCAATTTAAAGTAATCTCCCCCAGTCTGAGATGGTGACAATTGCCAAGCAATATCTTAGTCTTTATCTTCATTCACAAGCTTTTAGTCTTATTTCTCTCTTTTTGCTGTTGAGGATGTATAGTGAAGAAGGTGAAGTGATAGAGAAGCTTGGTGGACATCCAGCAGACAGCCAAATTCAATCCACCGGAGGGACATTACTGAAGTATTTGTATTAACTGCATTGTTTATTTATCAATTGCTTTGTGGAAGATGGAATTATTGTTACTAGTGCTGTCATGGCTTCTACTGTCTCATGAGACCCAAGGATTTTCAGACCTGCTCCTGAAATATAAAGACAGGGTGTTTCAAAACAGAGACAGATGTTATAAGAAAAATAGCTGTATCTGGGACTTCTTTTGTGTCTCCAAAAGAAATCTACCATGTTGCAAAAAGAGGAAATGTTCTTGCTAGAAACAGCAGAATAGCTTGGCTGTAAAGTTGTAAGGAGGAGCACACCTAACACTATGTACACCTTGGCTTCATTTTCTTGTCTATAAAGATTGTTTCAGATCCCTTTGAGGTAAAAAGATTTGTTTACTCTTTCTTATGGCACATGAAGAGATTAAGAAACTCTATGTTTTATATACCTTTCATTAGTCTTCTTAGGGGATCCTATTTCCGATTCAGAGAAGATATTTCAGACTACGAATATATTATAGACCTCAAGAGTACTTTCAATTTCCTGGCTTTAGATATACATGCTGGCTCCGCCCCAAATCTATACCAATAAATGTCTACAAAAGCAGCAGCACTTCCTGATCTCGACCCATTCTCATTTGCCAGAAGAAAAGCACAAGCCCAGAGGGCAAATGATGTCAGGAACATGTGCTCAATCTCAGCACTTAAGGGACCTGGAACATGAAGTTCCCTGAACATACCTGTAGCAAGAAAATGTAGACAGTCCTAGGGACTTTGAGGCCAGTAAAATATTTAGAAAAATTTTAGGTCCCACAAGTGGAATCATGTTCTGTATTCTGGACACCGAGTCTCTCTGTACTGGGTGTGAGAAAAGTCAGTTGCTCAACATAGGATGAAAATGGTGCAGTGCTCAAAAGTGGTGCAACTGAACTTAGACACCAGGAAAATGCTGGCAGGAGCAAGATGTCACTCTGGACTTGGGCAGGGTTCTAGGGGATTTGAAGAACCACCTCCACCCATTTGATCCACAACTTCAGAATTCCTAGTGAAAGTGGGTGATTGTCTCATTTTTTTAATGAATAGAGCTAATTTCTATCTTCAGGATCGTAAGAGGAAGGAGTGGATGTTGTGTTCCTCCCATATTACAGCTAAACAATTTAAATATTTACTCAGGAAATGAGAGCAGAAATATGGGCTGTCTAAGTACAGACACAGCTGCATATGTTACGTGCAGCTTACCAACAGCTCAAGACTGATGGGAGTAGCTGGTGAGCCCAAACCCTTAACTCCAGGAAGATAGGGACTTTCTGTGGCCTCTCAACTCCCTATCCTGAGGTTTCCCCAACATGGGATGGCAAACTCAGCTAACTCCATCCTTTAGTGGGAGCACACTGAAGATCCATTGCCATCTACTGCCACTGACAACTCCCACAAGGCCACGTTTCCAAAAGCAGGAGAAAACTCTGATGTGCCTGACAGCCAGATGAAAGTGTTATGTGTTTAGCAGGTGGGTTCAGGGAGACTGGCCATCATGATCTGTGATGGCATATGCGGGATACTCTTGGGAAAGTTCAAGTAGGAAAGAAGCAGGGCTTCTTTTTTTTTGCTGAGAAAATGCCTGGTGATCTTTTATGGCTGGGTAAAAGGACTGTGACTTTACAAACTGAATTTTCAAGTCACACTTTAAAGCATCAGCTGTTTCTTGTGACAGTCTCAGAGACCGCATGTAAGACTGAGATACTTTGTGAGCTCAGAGGAAAGATTACTTTAAGAACCTTCACAGACATTAGACAGTGCTGTCTAGGAAATTCAAGACTGCAGGTCTAAGGGGAGCCAAAATACCTGGGAAAATATCAAAAGTACAAGTGGCCATCTGGAAAGAGGTACACTGCTTTTTTATGAGTAAAATTTTCAGGTATTCACAAACTATATGGCATGACTCAAGCTGCCAGTCCCACAAAAGGAGCGAACAAACATTAAGTGAAATGAATTATCTACAGCATTTCTCTATGCATGCCTTCAGCTCCTAAAAACATATAGAAGCCTTTTTGCACAATATCGTATAGCATCCTCAGAAACAGGCTTCATTTATAAGTTTATTCCTTATCAGTATTTTCCTCAGATATAATGACAGGAACTGTTACATTCATTTCTATTAACGTAAGTTATTTTTAATATCTAAATATATAAATAGTAATTTATATAGTTTTAAAAATGCATTTTTTGCAAGATCATAAGAAGCTACATAAAAATATGTGCTTATGCCTATTCATTCTATCCTAGTGTATCTACAGAGATGCAGGAAAGCTCACGCTTTGAAGAAACTAATCTCGCAACAGCGGCTGTATGAGGAAATAGTAATTTGGCTGTGTAATCAAATTGCAATGCGTTCAGTTAGCAGATGTGAGCAAATAAAGAGAAAACCGAATTTAGATTTTGTGCCAATTGCTCTTTTACGTGTGTGCTTGTTTTTGAGGACTCCCTATGATTTTTTCTAATTTGCTTGGTGGTCGTAACAGCTTCAGGTGGTTTTGCACAGCTTCCGGCTGCAGCACTGCGGTTTGCCAACAGACGGCATGATGCGTTTCCATTATCCCACGCCTCTCCAACAAGATTACTGTCTGCTCATCTCAGAAATAAACCCAAAACACCACCCTAGGCCTCAGCTCTGCAAAGACTTAAATATGTGTTTGAATTTGCATACGAGTACCACTAAATCTCATCTTTCCTGCTGTGTTTTTTTTTCCACTGTGGTAAGGAAGCAGCTACCTGTAGCTCTATAATGTCAAATTATTTAGATATATCATCAGAGTCGGGGAGAATATCCTTGATCTATTATTATTGAACCTATTCAACACTGTGTTATCCAAAAAGCTAGCCAAATAAATTAAATTTCGTGTGAATATGGTCCTGGACAAATAAGTCAAAGTATTATCTAGCTCTGCACTGCAAATATTCAGTGCAATATGTTTCTTTCTATGTATTTATTTACTTCTAGCCTGCACAGCTGAACCATTGCTTGAGAAAGATGTTACACAAACTTATAGTGTGAAATAGGATGCAGAATTGTGTGAAATACTGAAAATACAGTGGATATCAGTGCTGGACATGAGCAACATCTTGGCTGTATAGTTTGAGCATACACTCTAACCATGGAAGTACAAAGTACAACAGATCCTTCTGTGCTTTGAAATTAGCAATTTAAGTTATGAAATGAATTATTCTTGAGCAACGACTTTTTCAGGACATTTTTTCTGGTGGCACAGGAGCTACGACATTACCTACATGCCCAGAGGAGCAGTAGGAGAAATGGAAACCATGTTAGCAATTAATTTTGTATCTCAGTAAGATTTGGAGGTTAATCTTCAGTTTCAGTGTGTAGGTGGTAGAATATGTGTGAAATAGGGTACGTGCAATGAAATGCTTTACTGAACTGCAGAAATGTGTATAACATGCTAAATAGGACTAGTCCAGACCATATGCTGGAGGGTCAGTGAATACATAGGCCAATGTTACTCAATTTTCTTTTAAGGAAAAAATCTCATGAACTCTTCCCAGTTTCTTCTATGTGTCTCATTAATCATTTCAGCAGAAATGCTGATACATGAAGTTGCAAACAAAGATATCTGTCTGTTAGGCTGTCCAGCCTAAAGGTTCAACTGCTAAAACTCTTGTCACCACTTCCCAGGAAAGGGAATTTGCGGTTGTCATATAATGTTGCTCTTGATGACTTCATGTCTTACCATAATCAAAGACATATTGTGTGTTTTGCTGGTTTGCTACCTTGTTTGAAGACTTCAGATTGTCAGGGTTAAGACCATTTAAAGTATTCCAGTTTGTTTTTGAAATATCCTGTTTCTTTATCTAATCCCTTGCAGAAATGTAAGAGTGTTACATCAATAGAAATACCTTTACCAACAAAATCCATAATGTCATAAAAAATATTAAGTTAGGTCAACAGTATTCATTTTGTGTAAACCCACACAGACTTAGTAATTATACTGCCTTATTTCACTTTTTCAAGTCCATTTCAGACATAGCATTATTTTCTTTGGGATCAATACTGGGGTTGGCTTGGGTCATCAAGTAGTAAAGTACAAAAGAAAACAGGTCAAGGCCTAATCATTCTTCACACCCTCTTCTCCACCAATTACTCAAAGTAGAAAATATCTAGAGATCTTGAATCACTTTCCATGTCAGTCTGATTTGAAGTCTGGATTGCTCTTTGGAGAATGAATGAATTTTTGTGGTATTTTCACGTTCACTGCTCAGACATCAGCCCTTTCACTTGTAAGTGTGGTGCTCTCAGAGGAAGAACATATTAATCCCTGGAGAGACAAGAAGTGAGGGGCATTTCCATTGTTTGGACTACAGTAATAATGACCCTTCAGAGCTGGAAAAGGCTTTGTTCCTGAGGGAGGATGTTCACTGGAAAGGATGGTGGAATATCCTTCACCAGACATTAACATTTAACAATGATTTCTCTCTTACTTTTCCACAGACATAAAAGAAATGATGCTTGTTTGAGGAACGGGCAAAGAAAAAAATAATAGAGGACTCTGCTCATCAAGATGGAGTCTATTAGAAGCAGAGAGACTTTGACAAATGCTTTAAAGATTTCAGGAAGAAAGATGGTCACTTTTGTGCTCTAACTGACAAAGACTTTGTTGAGATGACATTCTGATTCAATAACTTTGCTTCTTTATCTGCAACTGCACTTACGGGCCAGTTTATTTCAGAAAAGCTACCTTGTCTAGCTGTGACTTACAGTTAGTTGCTACTATGTCGCTTTACAAGAGGAGCTTTTTATTCAGCATAGATTCAGTTCTGTTAAAGAAGTCATGTATCAAGCAAATTTACCCTCAGCATTGGAGTCCAAGACGCCAGAGGGACTGAGTAATAAATGGAGACTAACTAAGCATAGAACAATCTTTAAATATTTACATAAACAGGGTAAGTAAAACAAATAAACAATTAACCAAATAAATACATAAATAAACAAAAAATCAGAACCATTTGGACAAATTTGTGATAAAGCTTGATTTAGTGTGTAAGAGCAGAAGAAGCAGTAAGGTTTGGACACTATCTAAGGTTTGGTTTCTCAGCAAGGTTTGGATACCATCTAAGCTCATGTTTTCCAAACTCAGAATAGTGTGCAAAACAGCACATGAGCAGAAGGCAGGAGACTGCAGGGTTCTAAACAGACGTGAGCTGGTGAGCCTTCACTTGGCAAAGTGGTAGAGCTTTGTGTGAATATACTAAGCTGGATGTCTTCACATCTTGGATCAGAAGACTTCTCAGACAGGACCACTAGGGTCAACCAGAAAAGCCATCAGTAGAAACATGTTACTTTGAGAAAGATCTCTGGATTGTGGGAAAGACAACAAATAGTCAGATGATATGGATTGGGTTTTGGACTGCAAGATTGCAGTGTCACGATGCAATATCTACTCCTGATAAGGACTGAATAAGATACAGGTTGTTCATGGAAAAGGGCCATACACTGTAAAATTCTCTCTCTCCTCTGTTTAGCCAGATGAGACCCGTCAATTTTCAAGTCAATTTACAAAGCCCTTTACAGATTTCATGGATGAGACAAGGACTGAAGTAATGTCATTCAAGAGACTTTATTATTGCTATGTATTCTGATCTACCATAGAAACTGGTAGCTTTTATAATTATGATATGCATTTTTATAACAGCTTTTGTTAGCTCTTTATGATTATACATATTGTACATTGCTTACTTTTTTATTTTAAGGAAACTGAATGTTGAATATGTGCTTATAATAAAGCTTCTTGTTAAAGCATCTTGAACTACTTATTTTTCATGCCTCTTTTTCTTGACTGTGAGCCTCCAAAGATTCAGAGTCACCACATTCACAGCTCCTCCTAGATGATGTTCATCATGCTGTGCAAGACAGCAGGCTGCCTTATTTCTCCAACAAAGAAGTTCCTATCAATACACAAGTGCACTTGTACTTCTGCACAGTACTAGTCACCATTCATTTTTGTTTATTCCTAATCTCTTTCCCTCTGATGTTTTGAAGTACTTATACATCTCTGCATCCTCCAAAGCCTTAAAGCTGAGCATCTGACACATTTGCAGACAAATTGCTCAGAGGAAGCACATATGCATTTATTTTCTGAAGCGCCTCCAGGTGATTAAGCTTAAGGCCAAATTCTGCTCCTGTGAGCAGAAGTCAAGAAGAAGTACTTTGCCTACAGGAACTGTGGGAATCTCTCCTTTCTCACTCTGTCAGAAGGTCCTGAGGTACCAAGGCCACAGCTGCCATCACAATCCTAAGCTTGAGGCAGTATAGTTACATAAATTACAGCTTCTTATCCCTTATGTGTTTCTAAAGCAATAAATGCATTTTTCAAAAAAGCCACCCTATCCATCTTTTCCAGAGTTTTGTGTATTTGGATGCATCAGTCACTGCACACTTGTTGTCCTGGAAGGCTGCTGCCTCCCAAATCTCTGTGATCCAGTAGTCCTATTGATGCCATGATGATTTTTTGCCTTTTCTTTTATACCCCTTCGTATACCTTTTTATAGATTTTGTATTCTTAGTGTTTTTTAGCCTACAATCTTGGACTTGTTTGTCAAGCTGGGAGACTAAACGTCTTAGAATCTTTGTAGTTAGGGATCAGAATACCCCAGACACCAAGGTCCTCTCCAGAACACATTATGTAAACTGAGACAGAACCATCCAGGGGAAGGTTCTTTGGGAGGGGGGCTCATTTGAGCCTCTCATTGGGGAATCTTTGATAGGTATGCTAATTAGTAGGACCTATAATGTTATACCAGATCTATTGTGGGTGTGCATTGAGGTGTGCATTGAGGTGCATTTGACCTGGATGTGGTGCACCTAAGGATCCTTAAAATAAATACTGACGTAAAATCCCTTTTTCCCTTCTAACCGTGTTTGATTCTTGATTTTAAGACCGGGAAAAGGCATCACTATCATGTCATGCAACTTTTTTGTCCTAAGTGGGTGTGATTCTCCCTCTCAAAAAATGAGCAGCTACTTTAACTTTGGGTGTAGCCCTGAATCTCAGAAAATGCTACTGACCTCTCAGGAAGATATAATCACCATCTAGGTATGATAACAGTGTGTCAAAAATGCATTTACCTCCAGGCTTCAACAGAAAATAAAAATATCTGTTGTATGGATATAGATGCTTCAAATTTTCTTCATCCTGTGTGAACTCTATGCATTACAGTCAAGCCTCTTTTTGATCACTCTTCTCACAGCTCTTAGGACTTGCTGTTCTGGAGTTGTTCTTGCCCAGAAGGACTGATATACAACACTCCCACTTCAGATTCCCGTACCATGCTCCCATGTTTCCTCGAGACAAACTCCATCTAAGATAGGTCAAGAACATCTAGGCAAGTACTTGATTATAAAGAACATACACACTTGTATTTGAACTTTTTTATTAATTAATTGATGTTAGTCTGTTGCAAATTTGGGACTACATTAAGCACAATACAGCAGATGGTCATCATCACCAGTACTTAAATAAAACAACTATGTGGCTTTAAATCACTGTCTTCCCAAACCTTATGCCAAGGGCCTGAACACATTCTCCCCCTGTGGAGTTCAATTGGCTGCCAAGACTTCGCTTGTTGGGGGGTGACACGGGAGCTGAGCGGAGGCCTCATCTTACAGCCACACAGTGAGCGTTGCAGCCGTGTCCATGCTTGGCTGTGTACTCAGTCAATCCAGAATCTGTCCTGCAGGTTGGATTTCTTCACCTCACCAGACTGCCCTGGATGACCCCTTGCATCTGAGTTGCAGACATACTTAAAGAAGAAGATGGATGTTCTTCTTTCCAGATGGAACATTTCTCAGATTTTCTTGGGGATATAATGGTCAAGTATTTGGCAACTTTTTAATAGAGATATGTCTAAATACTGTTGATGTCTACTTTGATAACCAGTCTCAGAAGGAAGATGACTGAATTGTGGTTATATGTTTCCAGGGGTTTTGTTCATTTAAGTCTCCAGCTCAGTGGAGTTCTGATGGGCATTTTCCTATTCAAAGGTTTAACCTGCCACTTTGCCATAGCCCTTCTGCTGCACTTATATGCACAGGAATATTTAAGGAAGTTTGTTGGCAGTGACATATTCACCATACTGCAGTTGGTGTTGATCTCACAAATAATTTTGTTGTGTTTGCAGGGAATGGGCAATGGAATGGGCAAAAAACATAGAGACAGAAAACTCAGCATAAAAATGCAGTTAGAGTGCAAAGAAAACAGCAGAGTCACTCTCAGCACAGAGATCACAAAAGAACTAATTTTCCAGAATGCCATTCCAAACCCATGACCACAGCATTAGGAATGCTGCAAGAGTATGGACTGCACCTGAGCCCCATGCCCATTAACCTTTTGGGTTAATGTGCGGCTCACAAATATAAAGGGTCTATGTGTGTTCCGTAGGAGAATGAAGGGGTAAAAGCAAGCATGAGAAAAGGAAAGGAGGGGGAATAACTGAAGAAAAAGACAGAGTCCTTTTGGTTCTTGAAATGAACTGAGAATTGTTTTTCTCCCATGCAGAACAGTAAAAAAATGAATGAAGAAAAGCATTCCAAGAGAGAAATTAATTCACATAGCTATGGCTTCTAGTCTAACATATAGTTAGATTATCTATCAGCCAGATAGCTCTCTGATAAGGAAACTGCTAAACTGTAGAAATAATTGATCTCAAATTTGTCCTGATTCCAGACCGGACCATCTTTATTTTCTCTTCAATGGCCAAGGTAAAGTGACCAGATGTCTCAATTAGATTGTACAAGTACCAGTTTTTAATGGAGTGGCACAATGTTCAGTGATTTTATAACTTTTTTTTTTATTAAGATGCAGAGACATCCTATTGTTATTCTGCCAGTGATCCACCCTTGGTACAAAAATGGCTGATTCACAGACTCTGCTCCTCCTCCTCTGTATGTTATATCTACAGTAGATGATCAAATTCTCATTAACACAGAGGAGAGTACAGCCTGGCACCTGCAAAGTGTTTTCAAATATCACTGCCTAATGTCTCTTGGCAATGCTGATTTGTAACAGGAAGCCAAATAGTGCTGCAGCCAAGGATGCATTTCATGAGATCTCTATCTCCAGGCAATTTAACTTGGACACAACAGACTTGGAATGCAGCTTCACTTTTCTCTGCTGCCCTGCATTTGCTCCCATTTCACCCATTTCAGCATCCCTTTTTTTCCTGTTCATCATGGACTCCCCTCACTGTTGACTCTTAGCCTCCCACTTTCATCTTCCAGAAGGAGAGACTGGGCCCTTTGCAAAGCCAATCTCACTGATTGAAAGAATAAGGTGACTGTTGTTGTTGTTGTTACATTTAAAGGACATACTCTGCTCCTGAAATTCATGCTATTCAGGTAGGCGTGATCAATGGCCAAGATTTTATCTCTTGGTTAAAGCTGAATCAGGCACAGCAATTAGGGATATCAGGATTTTGATAAGCACCTAGAGAGACCTTAATTGTCTATGGCCTTTTTTATTAAACTAAGATATACAGTAGTGTTAGCTGTCTCAATTGGTATTTAATATATCCCACTATTTATAGTATTTCATGTATACAGGTTTTGGGGGCTTTTTGCAGTTTCAACAGTCTCTAGTGCTTTCACTTCCTGTTCTAGTCAATGAGTGGAAGATGCTATTTGATCACTTTCCATTCAAGAAATGGCAGCAATCAAAAAAAGCGAGTGCTGCACTGTGCTATCAGTGCAGCTTTTATACCATACAAGTTAATCTTGTGAAGCATCTTGGAGGGTTTGATCAGTCTAAAATACACCACATTTTCTTGAAATAGGACTTTGAAATTTTATCTCTGAGTTCTAAATGAGATAGTAATAAAAGCTTCTCCAGGTCTTTAATAATGAATAGCGTTATGCCATTTTATCTGCATAGGAATACAGTAAATGAAATCAAAGCAGCAAAGACATAACTCTTACATTTTCAAAACTGCTAAGACAGCTCTGCGTACACTCCAATCTTTCTTCCTATATAAACTTACTGCAGAAATATTGTATGCTATATTGCTGTTTTCAAACAGAGTGCTTGCTGCTGCATTTACTGAACTCATACCTTATTAATGCTCCCATTCAATTTAGGATCAGAAAGGTCAATCCTGAAACATTTGACAACTTTGGCAATGATTCATGTCTTTGATCTTATATTTTGTCATGTAATTAGTGCCAACAAAGGTCCCACAGGTCCTTCCAGTTGCATACAAATGGAACAGGCACCTTTAATGTGTTCAGTATAACCCAGGCTTGCCAAGTCTCAGCACCCCAGTTCCATGTATATGAAAGTTTAGAATCCAGCTTTGTCTCTTAATTCGCATATCTGCCTATTGTAGTCTAGCATCTGGAAATATAAATTACCTTTTGGAGACTGAAGTTTTGCTGCAGTTCATTGCTGACATTCCATTGCTAGGTGGATATGTAAACAGAGAGTGATTTTTTTATTTGTATCTACCTAATTAAAAAGAAAAGCATTAATCTGTCCAAAGCAAGTTAGTATAAGTTACAGGTCAACAACAATTTTTCTCTGCCCCTTGTAAGAATGATGATAGAAGGGATAATGTAGTATCTCTGCAACCTAACAACCACTGCCTGAACAGTCTAGTATCATTAGCAACACCAGTACCATATTTCATATCCCTCACTGCTCTCCTCTCTTTGAAGGATTGAACTCTTTCATCTGGATGTATGTAAACAGTAATAAATAGCAGACCAGATTTCTGATCTGTGGGCTTTTCTCTGATCTGTGCTGGTCCTGGTCTGGGCTGGCTGTCTCTACTCTTTACTGCATCTCGCTCCCCAGCACAGCAACAAGCAAAATTGGTGTTTCCCAACCTGCCCCCACTGAGCAGACCCTGGGCACCCACAGCAGGGAGTCTTGGAGGAGGCCGACGCGAGGCTGCCTCTGAACCACAGAGCACGTTTCATCCCTAATAATAGCTCATGCCTCAGCTACATGAAAGCTTTATCTTTAGAAAGCTGCCACTTTTAGAATCAGAAGATTTTTGCTCTGATTAGTTCACATAAAAGAAATTTATATGTTTATATTCCTTGTGGAAAATGCTGCTGCGAGAAGAAAAACATTCAGGTGAAATATCAGTCTTTGGCAGATACTTGTTTAAATAGGTTTAGTTTGTGCTCCTTGGTTTTTTAACAAATCAGTACAGTATTCAAGGAATGTAAACTTTCATGTGAGAATTGCTATTTTGCTGAGAGCCTGGTTTTCAAGGAAAGAACTTATAAAACATGTTTGTTCATGCTTAACTTAAAAATGGATGCTGTAATGCTCAAAAATCCCACAATTTTATTATGAAAATTAAAGATGTTTTCTTTTTTTAGAATGCAAGTTCCTGAAAGAAAATCTTGGATTTCAGGGAGTGGGAATGGAATAGGCTTACATAAAGTCAATAATTTCTTGCAAGTTCTTAAAACAATTCAAAATCATGTCTGCTTGTTTGGGGTTTTCTGGGATTTTTTTTTGTTTGGTTGGTTTTGTTTTGTTTTTTAATAAAATATCTCACTTTACTAAGCCTACCCTCATAGTAAGACCTGGTTTACTTTTTTTGAAAGTTTACTGCTGAATTTGTTATGAGTTTGTTTGTGAATGTGTGGCATGGCTAAGTTGTAATAAATTCAGTAAGACTAAATAATAGACTGTAAGTATTTTAATATTAACAAAAGAGCTAATAGCTTTTCCTCTGCTTTTGAAAGACAAGAAAATTAACTAGCCTTAAATGAAACATCTGGGGACTGTAGGTATTCATGATGGTTTTGTGAGTGAACCAAAATCTTGATGTGGCCTTTTCCCTCCCTCTGTTACTGTTGCATTCAAAAAGAATCTGCCTACAATAAATTACCATTATTGCTGCTTTGCTCTTACATAAATCTTTTTCTCCAAGGTGCTCTTGATACCTTACTAGCTTACATGAATCAAACCTTTTGCAATCCTCAGGAGGTAAAAAACTACCCAAATGCTTGAAACTCTCTATCTGAAGAAATTATCGAAGACACTGCAATGACAGAAGCTTTTCCCAGTGTTTCTGACCTTATCACCCATGGTTTTGAAGAAAGCTGCCATGCTTCAATTTAAAACCTGAAAAACATATTAACTTATTGCAAGGAAATATCAGCGAACTAGAAACTGTGTGTATCACATCTTTCCAAACAATTCAATAAAACGTATCTTCTATATATTAATAATCTATGATTCTTTCAAGTGGATGCTCATGCCCATCTCCTCTGATACACACCAGAGAAAATCATTCTTCCTGGATAATATTAATAATTCACTAACAACTGGTCTGAAGTATCATATTAATCAACAGAAACCAGACAATAACTACTATGTGTATTTCTAGTTTCTATCCCTGTTTAGCCAAGTACTTAGGCACATATAAATCACATCTCATTCCAGAGCTAAGTACATGATTAAATGCTTTGCTGAATGGAGATGGACTGCTGAAACAAGACACTGGGCAGTATTTCATCACTGACATCAGTCAGTACCTTATCCTCCAAAGACCCAAACAGAGATACCTATTAACTTTATTGCATTTTTAATCAGTTTTACAATATGAATAGCTTTTCAATATTTTTGAGCTATTTTAGTCAATTGAAAAAAAGACTTCATATAGTTTGAAATTTCTGCCACAATATTAACAAAATAGTGGGCTTCTCTTCTAGGCTGCCACATTATTTAGTTGCTAACCCATTTTTTTCCTGGGGTCTATAGCAACCAGATGCTTTATGCTGCAGCCAGTCTTATTTCATCCAGCAAACTGATTGTCTAACTACTCACCACAACAAAGAGAGTAAAGCAAAGAGAAGATACTCTCTTAGGAGAAAAAAAGAAGCATTCTTTTCCCCACACACAGCTTTTTTTTTAATTAAAATATGCTGATCAAAGACATGTGTTTCATAAACTTCACCAACATGTAACATCAAGTTGCAACATCAGCCCTTAGGTAAAATTTCTCTACCTGCTACGTACCTTAAAGCTATCAATGATATTAAATCTTATGAAGTTAAAGTTAAACCTTTTCTGGTTACCCTGTGCTGGAGGATTGTTTAAACTGTCAACTCACATAGCTAAAAGAGGGAAAAGCAAGAACTCACTCATGTATCAATGAACAACAAACTTGCTAGCAGATTATGACTTTATTTGTGTCACAGAAACTTTAAATTCATTTAAAAAGAAAAAAGAGAGGAGAGGAGGAAATATAAGTATGGGCATAACCTTGGTTTTCCTTGAAATTCAATTCTGTTAAACACAAATCCTCAGATTACGTTTGCAGCTTTGAACATGTTACCAATCCTGTTTGTTCAATAAAGCACTCTTCATTCTTTTACTTGTTTATAAAACAACAGATTACTCACCCACCATCCCTGAACTATTAAATGAGTTATGAGAATAACCATGTATTAAACATCTTGCAAATTCCTCAAAATGCTGTTTTCCTGACATATTTCTTTAGTAGTACAAAATCCAAATGTGACAAGGAATAAAGCCCTTTGATGTAAAGAGCTGGTCCAATAGACAGATCCCCACTGGGCAGATGGTTATTTTTAATAGTATGACCCAATTTCTTAGTAGTGAACCAGGGATAACACAAAGCCCTATGGTGGAACTGTCTATTGTGTTGAAGTAACTCTAGAGAACACTAGATATTCATGACAGCAATATTTTCTTGCTTTTTTCCTCTTTCCTCATAAACGTCACCAAAACTGAAGGTGAGTAAATCACATTATCTTTTTCTACCCTTCTCATCTTTCTCCCATTCTCATTACCTTGGTTCTTCTTCCACATTTCATTTGACATTTCCAGAACTACTAAGATCAGAAGCTGGTAATCAGTCTCAGTGAAAGGAAGAGCTACAGACTACAGTTTTCAAGGGCATAAATTCTATTTTTGTTCCAATTGCATTCAGTGATGATCACTTCAGTTTGAACCAAACTTGAGAGGAGAATCTAGATCACAACAAACAGATGACAGGAAGCTGCTATTTCAACGCAAAACAGCTGCTATTCCTGAAAAAAACTCAAACCCAACAAAACACAAATAAACAAAATGGAGAAGAAATATAGTACTAGTTACATTAGTTCAATTCCAGCTTTGCATTCACCAGCTCTGCACAGTATCAGATAGGAAATGCACTTTTAATGAAAACTAGTAAACTTTTCATCCTGAAATTCATTTAAAAATTTGTCAAGGACAAAATCAATGATCTACAGCCAGTTGTGTGTTAGCTAAAAAAGAAGTTTATAGACCTTGTGGTCAAAGACAAGAAAGTTGCATCTACATCTCGCATGAAGCATAAGAAAAGTACTGTTCTAACACACCATGGTGCTGTGTCAGAATAAGGGCTGTTTCCCCCAAATGCACATATTTGTACAAACATTCCTGGTATAAGAAAATGCAATGTGCAGTGGTCAGTTCACCACAGACATAGTACTCAGCATATTTGTTTTGAAAGCAAAGCTAAAGTCTAGTGGTTTCCAGCCTTATTTAACAATGTTATTCTAAACCACACAGAGAAAACAGTCTAATCTCATGAACTCTGTTCAGTTAATATGACTGATCTTGCTAATATTCATCCTCAGTGCACCACTCACCCAAAATGAAATACTGGGTAAGGCTTCTGCCTATTCTCTAATGGCTTGTTACTCCATTACTTTACAACAATATGAAAACAAGCTATGAGAAAATACAATCCTTGAGTTTCCCTCTCTTTATTGAAAACCCCAATGTAAGGTGACAACACATGTTCATGTATAAATTTTAACAGTAGCAGCAAATGCTTCGTCTCCTTCTAAATGCCAGTTGTGCATCTTCTCTAGAACGTTCAAAAGAGAACGTGCATTGAATGACCTGGAAATACAGCTCTCCTTATTGTACAGTGTTCAAGCCCTGGCAGATTTCTGTGGGAGCAGGCAGCAAGTGAAATTGTTTCCATGTAAAATAACATCTTAGAGGTTTTCCTATGAGAAGTTAAGGGGCTTTATGTTTTAAGCACACCATGACTGAAGATAGCACTTACGATGTTAACAGATAACTACTCACTCATTTGACTGTAAGAATTGCATCTGAAGAGATATCCCAAGAGTCCAGAAATCTTCAGGTGGACATAGGAGTCTGCTTCACATTAAAAAAATAAATTAGGCAAGGGATTGGAAGAAGGAAGGCTCCCTAATAGACGTGGCACCTACCCTTGGGTGATTATTTTTTACGTGTGCCTATTTCTGCTCTCATTTCCATTTGTTTATTCTATCCAGATTATACCATTTTATGGCCAGAAATTTTCCTCAATATATTTTTTAATTAGTAGGTCTGAAAACTCAACTGTCAGTGTCCAAGGCTTAATTTAATATATATAATAAAACACCAGTCTCATATGTCAGTGCAGTATATTGGCAATTTACTGTACTTTTAATGTTGAAGTGACTCTTGAGGATCTCTCAGGCAAGAAATCCTATAACACCACAAGTGGAAGTCCAGTTAACAAATCTACAGCCTCATTTCTCCATGAAGTGGCAGAAATAGTCACCATGACTTGGTCTGCATGTAGAAGAGCATATGCTTGTGGCAGCTGTTTCAGTGTCTCTCGGGGAACCCTTCATTCAGCCAGTTTTATCTCTTCCTACTTGTATTCCCAGACAAGCATCCTTTATAAAATTGCACATGGATATAAAATTGCACGTTGTATGTGCAGCGTAAGGCAAATATTTAATCTTTCTTTCGAGTAAATGGGGTTTTTTTAAGTAATCAAGCAACATATGCCCAAATATACTTATATGTTTACAGTTAAGCATATGCTCAAGGACCTTGAAAAAGTAATATCGGTCATTCTACGAAGGCAGAAGCAATATTAGATAACAGATGTCACAGGAAAAAAAAAGCATTCAACCAGGACACGCCATACTAAATGTCATTATATGTATTGTTTTCCTATACCCAATTTTTTTAAGTGTTTCCTCTCAAAAATTATTGTGAATTGAAGCAATCAAAGTCTGGGTTCCACAGACACTTGAATCTTTCTGTTATGATGTCAAATAAATGAAAGGTGCTTGAATGATATATTTTCTCTTAATACTATAACTCATTCTTTAACCATGGGAGGTCTTTCCAATATCTAAGTATAATTTGTTTTTAACAGCTTGAGACTTTTTCTTCCCCTTTGTGATTTTTCTTTATACATATTATTATTATTTGATTTATATAGCAATGCTCCCTATGTGCTCATGGTGCTTCAAGAAATTCAACAGAGTCAAACTAAAAGGCAAGAAGCTTCAATTATTAGTAAAAGAGAAATCTCTTAATGCAGTCTCTAGAAAGAGAAATGAATAGCAGCAGGATTCCCTTGGGTGTAGATTTTTGAGGCAAAGGTCACAAATGTTTTCATTTGCAGAACTCTTGATCATCAAATCTCACTGAGAGCAATGTGAAATGCAAGCATTTAGCACAGTAAAAATCTACATCATATATATGCCAATAATCAGAAATGAGAGGAGGTGAAAAATTCTATCAAAGTACAGATAATACAAGAAAAAAATATCAGTGCAGAACAAAAGAACCCCTCAAAACAATAGAGAACATACACAACCAATGTCCTGAAAATCAAAGGTGCTGAGACCTGTATGGATGAAGGGTTTGGTTCGAATGCAAGTCTTACCTTCAAGAATATATTTTGGGGACTAACAAGAAAAAAAAAGTAATTCTAGTGTCTTGCTAGTCCAAGAGATATACAACATTAATTTGGGGCCAAAAGGAGAATTTAGGACTTTCTCACAGAAATATCTCCCTCCTCCTTAAGTTTCATGTTGTCTTTACCATGATAAAACTGAACATTTAAAATAGCGTATTTCCAAATGAATTTGAAATGCAAACAAGAAATCTTTTAGACTTCTTAATTAAAAAAGGCTGATGTTATTATAAATGCATTTGCAATGACTGATTTGTCAATATGTCCTCTTAACGTAAAATGTATTTTCCAAAAATTTCATGATGGAATCTTCAGTTCCAAAGTAATCTGAAAGTAGATATCACTAATGAAACTACCAACTTCAAGGAGATAGTATCTCATTTTTACTGTGATGCATAAAAGCCATGTCATCTGGCCTGATAAACCACATCCTCACCACTTTTGACAACACACCAATTAGTTAACCAATTTACATATTTGTTTTGTGTGAATCCCAACCTGTCTTGTGCCTTACTCCTGCCTTTAGCATATGTTTGGCTGTCCTGTTCTGTTCCAATCTTAACTCATAAATGTGTCCTGTTTTCAAATACTGGTTATAATGGGATCTGGGTCAGACATAGTGGCTTTTATGCCATGAGTATAAAGATAAAAATAATCATTAATTATAGCTTTAATGAAGATATTTATTTGATATGCAAAGCTTGGCAAGATGGTATACTGTGAATTATTTTTAATTCTCTGTTGACTGTTTTGATCTCTACTATGTCTATGTGCTTTATCTACATAAGTGATAATCCTGGAGCAGATTTTAAATGCCTAACTTTCTAAGACAAGGTTATGAAATTTTGCATTCCTATAATGTATGCTCTTCTTTCCTTTTTGTTTAAAAAAGAAGAGCTGAACCATGAAGTCCTGACTGTGATAAATGTTCCATGCTAATCAACACAAATAACACCAAAACAAAACAAACTCTTAGTAAGAGAGATATGGAGACAAATAACAAGTAATGGCCGTTTGTCTTGACAGCAGGATAGCACAACATTAAACACATATTTGATATGTAAAGCAGGAACTCCTAACGATATGTTTTTGCATGGCCCGAAGCATACTCTGTTCATCTCATCAAAACATTTTAAATACACATTAAATTCTAACTTGGAATATTTTTCATCCACTTGGAATTTCTTGACACAAATTTTCTGTTTCAGCCAGGGTTCTGATGAACCCATTCTGTTCCATCATATACAAACTGGTAGCTTTTTATTATGCAGCAGATACTGAATACGAATACTTGGTGAATGTGTCTGAAGAGCTCTCAGAAATGTAAGGCACTCTGTTAGTTTTTTAAGAGTATTTCCCAGAAAAAGCTATTTTCTTGATTGTCCGAATTTTTTAATCTTGTTCTTTTCTATTTCTTAAGAAGAGAAGATAAGGTTCCTCTTTCTGTAACTTTAAAATAGCCAGGAACATAGTTTTAAATTAAAAGTATTGTGCTTAACTAGGTAGTGGCAGTGGACAGCAGAGCAGGTAGATCACAAAAAAAACCTATCCTGTCTTCCTATTTGCCTTGTTTCCCTTCGAATGTTGGAGAAGCAGACAGACTGACTTTGATGATTTGAAATTTTCTGGCTCACATCATTTTCTCTCTGAACAACTGAAATGCACACAGCTTTCATTGAAGTGGCTATCTACTTTAAATACTCCAGTAATAAGGTTATTGGCTGGATTTTAATCTACTTGTCAGTAGTAACATTCCCATGATGGGACAGCTGCACAAATGAAGAGCATAAACTGTTCTCTACCAATGCCTGTGCAGAGATTTATAATAAGCAGGGTGCCAGCTGAGTCACTCCCAAAGGCTTCCACTGATGCATATTCTCATTGTGTAGCAAAAACCTCAACTACAACTGCAAGTGATAACTTACAACGCAATCCTTATCACAGGAATCAGCCAGGCCACAAGGGAAGAGGAATGGCAAAGAGGGAACCATTGACAGAGCTGTTTGGTCACCTCAGGGAAAGAAAGGAGCCCTTACTGAGTGGGAGAGAAAGCAACATCTGTCAGGAGTAACTGGAAAGGATTGTTTTAATTCAAGATAAATTTGTGCCCCAAACAGTATTTCCGGGTTATACAACAAGCCTAACTAAAGTTACATTTGTGTGTACGGCTCTCAGCTCCACTAAGCTCAGCCCAGCCTGGATCTTTAGTTGATAATTTAACTGTAATTTTTGCAAGCCTCACTTCCATTCCCTTTAGATACAAGTCTACTGAGAAGCACTTTATTAAAATCACCCTGCTTTTTTAACAATTTGAAAATATTTCAGTAATAACCAAATTATCCCAACTTTTTCCCCCTATATTTTATTCTTCTATAAGTTATCAACATTTCCTGCTGCTACATACAAAATCAATCAAAAATATCAAACAAAGGTCTCTGTCGGACGTAGAACTGCACTGACAACCAGTCGTGTCTCGGTACACTGAGTACAGGGAGTGTAGTTCTAACAGCAGCTGAGCTGAGGTTGAGATTTCCCCTTCCTGTGTCAAGTGTGTCCCCCACTTTTAAATCACGTATAATAGCATATTTTTCACCCCTTACTATTACTGCTGCAGGTAATTCAATTTCTTCTATGCAATGTAATTATCACTGGAGGAAGCAAGAGGGGAAAGGTACCATGCTATCTAATTTTCTATGGCTTCCTCATCCAGAACATGCTCCTTCCCACCCCCTAAGCACAATGCTGTACATTATATTTTGTGCCACCACACTGGTCACAGGACACAATAAGGCTCATTTTTTCATACCTCTCTCTTCTGTAATCATGGTATATAAATCACAGCAGAGCTGCTAACAGCGTGTGACTGACAATCTTATTTGATAGACAATCTGTGATCCTTTCAGCCTTTTACTAATAAGCTCATTAGGATAGAAGGGCTGAAAATACTTTCTAGGGTATAGCAATGAACCTCAGCAAATTCAGTGCATGTCTGACCATTCAAACTTTAGAGAATCAATCTTTCTTCAATCAAAACTTTGTCAGGTTCTGCTGAATGTCTTCTGAAGGTTACCCTGTTTTGGTTTGCTTTTTTTTTCTTTTCTTCTCTCACTCTCTCTGGTTCTTGGGAGTTTCTGTGGGTTGTCTTTTTGGGGGTTTTTTGGTTTTTTTTTTTCTTTTTTTGTATTATGAGTTTCTTCACAAATCCTAAAATCCTTACAAAGTAATGTAGGTCAAGGTGAAATGGTTCTGAATATTTTTTCTTTTTTATTTTCCAGATTTAGTTTTGGAAAACCTTTTAGAAGATTTTTGCTGCTTTTTAAGGTATGACCTAATTTTGGATGAACTTTTTAAAAGCATTAATTTTAAGAAAAGCCTTAAAATACCTGCAGCCTAGTGACATTGGCATTTAGACTGAGGTTTCTGAAATGCAAATGGAAAACTCCTTGAACAGTGACTGAATAAACTACTTCATAGTTCCTCTTCATATTCTCAGTGTGGTCAGACATGCATTGAATAAAAATCCTATTTGACACACAAGCACATTTTGAGGCCTTGAAGTTAAGTTGAAAAAAAATTACTCTAAAAATAGGACTGAGATAATAAGTGCTTCTGAAGAATTCTGTCTGTCATAAGAAGAAAAGGAAGTCAGCACATCAATACTGTTGTAAATATTTCAAAGGTGATCTCTTTCTGGGTTAATCACTATCTTAAATGACCAGCATGACTGAAAACTTACTGACTGAGCAATACTTATGTGACAAAAACTGAAAAAATGTTCCAGGAAAAGGGGCAGGCTAGTTTGTAAATAGATTTCTTCCTATGCCACAGGGAACCATATTGTTTAGCTGTATGGAGAAACTGCAGCTCATGGGACTGTAGTCTCTATTTATTGTGCTAAATAGCTGTGGTCATGCTTCTTCATGTGGCTGAAAACTGTCTTACTAGGTCATGAATTACATCAAATATTTTGTTTCTGTTAGCCAAAATACTGTCTATAGGTGTGGACCTCCTGCTCAATAAATCCAAATCAGTATAAAGGAATTGCAAAACTCTGTGCTTTTCTTCACTATATTTTAGATCCATTTTTTTTAAAATTCATCTTTGCGTGATTCTCCTGTTTCATTCTCCTGGATTGTTTTTATCTTTGCCATCCTCCTTTTTTCTGCACCTTTAATTTTATTTTTTTCCCTTCTGTGGGTTCCATAAAAGTAAAAATTTCTCCTGGGAGAGGAGAATGTCTCCTCCTGGGTTTTCCTTTTTATTCTGCTGCTGATGTTCTGCACCCTGAGCTTTCCTCTTACTATAGACCCTTTCACTTCCTGTAGCCACTTCAGGCTTCTGCTTGCATTAAACATCCCTTCACTCTTCTAACCCTCTTCCATCCAACACTGAAGTTTCTTCTTTTTCAACCACAATGGGAGATACAGCTCAATAATGATTATGAGGAAAGAGAGAGAAGCTACAGATTTTTCGTAACAAAACTACAAAGTCGTAGCAGGTTGATGTAAAGGAACATCAAGCATCAATAAGGAGCACTACCAAATCAGTGTAGATAGTGAAAGCAAAGAATTAGTCAACTGCCTGCCTCAGGCAATACTTAAATATGCCAGGATTAGACTGAAACAACTTGATTGATGAGCAGGTTGTCTATGTCATTCCTTTGTCTTCTTTCTTTTTTTTCCCCTCCTTTTTTTTTTCAAATTCCTTCCCCCATTTACCTTCCAGACATTTCCCCCTTCAGAGGAAGACTATGATAACAGTCAATATAGCAAAATGCTGTTTATTTCAACTATGTCACCAGAAAACCATTACCTCATTCCTTGTGGTAACGAATAAGATAAAGATGACCTACTAAGGCATCAAATTTGAGATAGTTTGAGGCTGGGCACAGAGGTCCAGGGGATAAATGGAGAAGTCCTTTACTGTTGCGGTCACCTAAACCCTGACAGCAAAATTGTCCACATAAATCACCTTAGGCAACTACATATATTCTGATCTCATTACTACCCTCTTTCCACTGAATACTTTGGTTACTTTGGACATATGGCCTCCACATCTCCTGGGCTCTGTTTCTGCCTGATGGACCTTTAACTCCTCTTGGCACAGTGGCCCAGTTTCAGCATGGTCACCGCATATGTCAGACACATTATTCTTTAGTCAGGCATCTAGAGAGCAATAGTGTGGATCTAGTTGTTCCTGGAACATGATTAACTACTGCCTGTGCAAGAATAAGTGCTGTCCTCATTCTTTCCTTTGCACTTTCACTTATGTCAAGGGGGAAGCTGCTCAAAAATACCCACTTCCTCACATCACTCAATCAGCTGTGCAGTCCAAGGCAATCGCCTAATTCCTTGTTGCCAAAGGGTAAGATTCAGACTATCCACTTTGGTATCTAAAATGAAAAAGTCAGGGGATGGGCTAATATATTTGTGTTCTGTGCAAAGAGAGGAACTTACTTTTAGGACAATTCTCCAAAGAACATGAAGTTCTGGAAAGCCTGCAGGCAACCGCTAAGTATCACCAGCTCAAATGCTGTGCTTGAGACAAAAAAAATAAGCGTGTACAGAGCCTTAGCCATTAGCATTAGTATCCTGGAGCAACCTCATCTACCCCCCTATCACACAGGATTCCACATAGCACCTCAAATTGCTAAATTACTGTGTTCTTTACATTCACACTGCTTTACACCTAAGTTGGAGCAGCCCGCCTAGGCTGTCTAGGGTATTACTCTGAATGATCACTGGATCAGTTCACTGTAAGGTAAGGATAAAGGGATTCTCAGCAATATGTCTGTGGAGGGCTGTGAACTCTTGGCACAGGAGTCCTCCGTGCTCCCTTGGAGGAGAGAAACCTGAGAGCAAAAGGACTCAGAGAAAACCAACTTACTTCAGGTTACGGTGACCAAGTGAACCACCCCCAGCACGCCTTGCTTCCTTATGGTAATACCTTGTACCCAGCTGGCTAAATGGTTTCTACCCCACCCCCTGCCTTTCCCATAAAAAGGCCCTGAGTCTGTCACAAAATTAGGGAGTCTGTCCATGGGCTTCCCTTCACAGGGACTGCTGGGCTATAAAAGCTACCTGTGGAACTGCCATACAGACCTCCTGTCTCTCTGTCCCCGAGTTTGCCTCGGGTGATAGCACAAAGAGCTGAAATCACTTATAGCTGAGAAATCGCTACACCTTGCTGAAATCACTCACTGTCCAGAGAGGCTTGCCCTGCCCCTAGAAGAGCTGTTCTTTGCAGGACGCTCTCTCTAGGGAGGTTGTGGCGAACTGGTGTGTCACCAGCATCAGACTCTCTGAGACATATGTCAGTAAAGGTCTACATGTTTTCAGAAACTGCCTTAGATGCAAGACATCCTCCTTGTGTGACTGTTGCAGTGGATGTCCAAAGTATTTTTTAGAGCTATTAAAATTAATTTACTAAATGACTCCTGGTAATTAAATAAGAAGGGCATCTGCTAGAAAAGAAGAGAATGTAACCTGTTCCCAGCCCAGTCAAGCTCTTACTTACAAGAGGTTATCGTTCTTGCTAGGTGCATGAAATTGTTTATAATTGTGCCTCATTTTCATTCTTATTTTGAAGCCTGCAATTGAGGCACTTTTAATTTTTGTTAATTACTAATAATGAATATTCCCTTGATATGAAGATATTGTACTGTCCCGTTTTGCCAAAATGTAAATTGAACTTAATTTTAAAATCTCTAATTAATCATGCAGTTTTAGAATGCAGTTGTGCATTTCCTTTAAACTTGCAATCTTATCGTTACTATATAGAGCTAATTATGGTTACCTAAAATCTAGATATTGTAATTGGATGCACAAAATGCAAACAAGTTACTGATAAAATATTTTACAGGTCACACAAAACCAATCTCATGCCAATTAATTAAAGCTCACAAATTGCAGACAGAGGAAATAACTCAATTTTAATGATAAAATAGGAACAAAGACAAACACAAATAAACAGCAGGATCTATTACTGTATTGTGTCTCACTGAGACAAAGACTAAAACATTTGAAACAATCAGTTCTCTTCCAAATGTTAATGTACACCAAACAGAAGATACAATACCACTGCTGACAGCAGTTAAGAAATCCCTCATCTGACTGATGACTACTGAGATTCTTTACAGTTTGAAATGGTACTTTCCTTTTCTGATGAATGAACCAGCAATTAAAGAAGAGATGGTCCTACTCCCACCCAATGTCATGGCAGAAGTGTTTACAGACTGAAGAAGATGTGCAGGAAAGCAAGAAGTCATTAAGGAAAACTTTTATCCCTGCAAGTCATAGCACAGGTGGGTCTGGATGTGAAAGAAGCTAGTTGAAAGTGTGTGGATCAAAATTAGCAGGAACAACATGGTGATACTGTGATGTGCTTCTACTTGCTGTCTGATCCAGAAGGAGAAGTAGAGGAGGCCTACAAACTAGTGGAGTGAATTTCTCATTCACAGTCCTGGTGAGCATAGATTGGGAAGAAATAAACACAGGTTGCACGCTGGGCTGCATCTGACTGGCTGGGAAACAGCTTAATAGAAAAGGGTCTGCTGTCCTGGTGAACTGCAGGCTGACTGTGAGTCAGCAATGTGTCTTGCAGAAAAGATGACCAACAGCATACTGAGCTGCATTAGGAGAGGCATTGCCAGCAAGTTGAAGGAGGTTATCCTTCCCCTCTACTCAGACCTAGTGAGACCCATCTGGGGTGTTGGGTTCAGTTCTTGTCTCCCCTGTACAAAAGACAGAGAGATACATGAAAATACTGGAGCAAATCCAACAAAATGGGCCATGAAGATCATCAAGACCTTGGAGCATCAGTCATATGAGACTCTGAGAGAAGCAGGGCTGTTCATCCTAGAGAAGAAAAGGCTCAGGGGAATCTTACCAATGTATTTATATAAAATATACAAAGTATAAATAACTAACAGGAGAAAATTAATAAGAGGGATACAGACTCTTGAGTGGTGTGCATTGAAAAGACAAATGGCAAGAGGCACAATTTACAATACAAAAAAATTCACATAAATATAAGAAACAACTCTTTTACTTTGGGAGTGGTCAAACTCTAGAACAGGTTGTCATTTCAAGTTGTGGAGCTTCCATCCATGGATATTTAAAACTCAGCTGGACACAGTACTGGGCAAACTGCTTTAGCTGACCCTGCTTGAGCAGCACCATTGTGCTAAGCAGTCTCCAGAGGTACCTTCCAACCTCAACATTTCTGTGCTTCTGATTCTGTGATGAGAACTAAACCAGGAAGCCATTGTGCCATGTAGATTATGACTTAGTTTCATACTGAGCTTGTAGTACACATCAAGAACAGATATTTGCTTTGATTAGCAAAGCTACTTTTTCAAGCTTGGAGAAAAGTTTTCAAAATGAAACTAATTTGTATTCATGCAACAAGGGAACTGATCATGTTAATAATGGTCTCAAGCCTGAAAGTACTACCAACAGTGCAAACGAGTACTGAAAATTAGACAGAAACGGATAACTGTCACTTGTAGGAATGCGGACCAGGTTTACACGTTCACAACGCACAATGAAACCACACAAATTTATGTAAACAACACATTCCTAGTTAGGCCATCTGGTCTGTATCTGCTGCCTCCGTGTTTGCTGACATGGGGTACCAGCACATGGAAGACTGGCTGATATTTATATAATATTTTTATCAAGTACAATCCTGCTACAATTAGAGCAACACGTACACAGAGATAAATCAGAGTCAACTCTGGCATATCCTAATATTCACATCCTAATTATTGGAAATCTGATTTCATTGTTGTTGAATAGATAGGCATGGATATTTTCCTATTTCAAAGAGATTAATTTCACATTGCATTCTTAACATTAATATGCACCTGAGCATTTTATTCTTTATGGATCCTTTTATAATAATATTGTATGGGGTGTTTCAAAAGAATGAGAAATTTTTGTCAGTAAAATTGAGATTAATTTCAGTATCTATAAACAGGTGTTTTCGAAAGTCAGATATAAGTTCTCAAAATGTGAAGTCATCTATACAATAGAAACATTTCTGAGAAAAAGGAGCAGCAACATAACCATTACGAAGAATCACTGACAGTATAATCAGCACCTTGTGGAAATGATAAATGCATATGGGATTCCATCACACAACAAAAAGATCAGAGTTCTCTCCAGCTCTAATAATTCACACCATAGAAACTGATGTATGACTGATGCCACAACATGGTAAGATAATAAACTTGGATTTTGTCTCAATAGGTGTTGGGGTTTTTTACCCCAGTAACAACCAAAGTGTCTGAGATGCTAAAAACTGATTGGTGCAGTAACTCGGCTCCAAAAGTACATCCATCTACAAATATTTTTAAAATAAAAATAACCTGAGGCAAACAGAAAACATCTATTAAGATATGAGGCAGGGTGCTTGATTCTGAATGAAGGAATTCATAAAGAAGAGTGTTTCAAAAAAGGAATAGAAAATTAAGCACTGCCGAATGTAGACACCAACAATGTGATAAGATCATTATTTTTATTAGAGGTCAAGCACTTTGATCTTATTTTACATCTGCCAATAACACAATTTTTATTAACAGTTAGAAGAAAAATTTGGCTTGGTTGACCCACAAAAATACCTGATTTCAAGACATGGCAGATTTAGCAGCACACTTGAATGGGTCAATGATTTTAGGATTGTTAGTCTGAATCAAAGGTCCCAATTTGATCTGCTTTAAGTCAGTCCTTATTTAACTTAGTGGAATGGCACCCATGTCTCCACTACTAAAGTGCCCAAAAGCTACCTCTAAATGCTCTCTTATGTATTTCAAAGATGTTTGGGGGACAAAACTGTCAGTATCCTTTGTGTTGATATTATCTTATTAATTTTTGGGGGTTAGATTGTAAATACTCTATTCAACACACTGAAGAAATAAAAGAAAAGCACAAAATCTGTATATGTAGCAATAATAGTGAGCTAATTTCCTGCTGGTTCAAGTCTAATGGACTCATCTGAAGTATCACATCAGGGAAATAGACTCATCTCTTTACGATCTGCGATCCCTGGCCACGGGATTTACATTTCTAAAATAATCTTATTGAAATAAAAGACTGCAGTAATGTTTTAAATGATGCACAAATAAAAGAAACCCAGAGTTCATGCGGCGTCACTGGTACTCTTGTTCTCAATGGAATCCCCTATACCCAGGTGTTGTTGCAGCCCCGGTAATTCTTCTGGCATTGCCAGTTTTCTGAGTTCATGAAAAGTGAAAACACAAGGGGATGAGTTAGGAACACGGGGACAGCCCTGCTCTGAATTGTGCTGTAGCTGCCTTAAATGACAACCATAACAATATACAAGCAGTTTAACACTGTCAGTGTGGGATTTGGGCAGCAGGTTTAGTTTACTGTTGACAAATATAGTACTTGAGTCTGAACCATTTATCCTGGGATAGAACACAATATAAAAGGTTGTTGACTAGAAATCCTGAATAATTCATTGCCTGTGCTTTCTTTTCAGTAAGCTAGTATGTTCCGTTTTAGATCAAACTTCCTCTTATGGCAGGATGTTGTCATCTAGAATGATTGGAAATTTTTTTTGGTACTCTCTTAGTTTGAATTGAGTTCTAAAGAGGAGTTCAGAGGGGCAGAGCTAACAGGGATACTCTCTGGTAATGATCCCAGCAGAGTGAAATTCACATAGATGGGCAAAGAAGAGAAATAAGCCTTGTTTTATGGCAAAGTAAAGAGACTAAAAATGTTTTGTCGTTTATCTGTTTTTATTGCAGGCCTCATGAGGAAGAAATCATGTTGTGTGAATGGGACACAGCTCAGATGCTGTGGGAGGGTCTGCATCCTGGAGGAGTTACCCCTCTTTGTACCCAACCGATATATTTCTGTGCGGATCTATCTCAGACATAGCCAAAAATGTGGTCATTTTTGAAAGACAGAGGGAATTTGCTAGTACTACAAATATTCAGACTAGGTATTTGCAACAAGAAAAAAGGCATGTTTCTTATAAAATACAGTGATAGTGTTTTTATTTTCTTGACTTGCAGAACAACTTCACCATTCAACAACCGTATTAACAAAATAATTCAACAGGACTAAAGAAGCATAAGTATTCAGTCAATGCCAAGCTGTCTTTCTATTCCTTTTCCTGTAAATTAACTTGAAGAAAAATGTGATTATTTTTAAGTTTCTCTAGCTGAAAAAGCAGGCTAACATAACATCTAACATAAAAGTAGTATAAAAATGTTGTCTTTATATTTCATGATCCCCAAATTTCTGACCTTTTCACAGGAAGTTACTGTGATAAATACATATTTTCTGAGCATGCTTTTTGCAGGGTGGGCTTTTAAATTTTCTAAAATCAAGTAGCTCCCTCTTTGAAGTAGCTGTTTTACAACAGCTGCTGCTGACTGCAGTACCTCTTGTTTTATCTGGGAAGAACATCTAAGTTTATGCTTTATTTTCTCTCAATCTTTTTTGATTTCATTTATTTTGATGAAACAACAGCTATGGTTCTATATGCTGATATCTCATTTCAGTGTTTTTATTAGCTATTTAAGGATGCTTTTCTTTGAGATTACCTTTCCATTGAGAGGCTTATATCTTAATATACGTTTTGAATTTTCAGATGTTAATTTTAGTACTGTGCTTGACCAAAGAAAATCAGTAGGTTTTAATATCTGCCTCGAGACAATAGCTGATATAAAATATTGTCGCCTCACATGCTGCATGACTCGGATACTTACACAGTAATGTTGTGCACCTGCTTAAGCAAAAAAACTATACGGAAGAATGTTGTCACCTAAAATTATGCCTGGGCTTGTTTTTTTCACACATTGCATTCAAAATAATATTGTGAAGGAGATCCAGGAGGCTGACACTGCTGAGGACGCTCTCTAAAAATGAGACTGCACACAAATCTTAAAGGAAATTTAGAAGGCTCATCTACTGAAAAGTAGAAAAGCTTTAATTTACTTTCTAAAAATATCAGTAGTTAATTCTTTCTAAGATTCAACCCAACATTTCAATTTCTCTAAAAGCTTAAGAACTTTAACCAAATAGCATAACAGTAATTCACAAGGATAGGCAGAAGTTCTGGATTAAATCCCTTCTATAAGCCATTTTTAACCTACTAGAGGTAAAATGAAATTATTGAAATTCTAGTCCTTACAAAAAAGTGAAAAATTATCCTTCTTAGTGTAATAAATACAAACTGAAGTAATTAGTACTTTCTTCTTTAAAACTAAAAGAAATATGATAGGTATAAGTAAAGACAGAGGATGCATACTCCACCAGAGTTTGATAGCTGCCCGTTAGCTTTGGGAACAAATCCATTTGACCATGGGTGATCTGTCAGGCTGTGCCGATGGAAGAGGGCACTGTTTCTTCAGACAGTAGATCTTCCAACCCTCACCACACCTCGTAGAGATGACAGGTGTGTGAGATTCCTGTGCGAGTGCTGGGGGAAGCAGAATGCAATTAGCAGACATCCATAAAACACTCCAAGGAAAGCCCCATTCTGCCCTTTCACACCTGTTGGACACGGTTATGCTGAAACTCATCTGCCACCAGAGTGCTGATCAAGTGCACTGCCAAGGCTTAGAAAATGTGTTTCAGTTATCTCCACATAAGTGGTGAAACCTAAAAAATGGGAGGAAGGCATCTGTGAAACATTCAGCATCTGCCGCCTTCCAGAACAACAACTGGTTGTTTTAAATTTTTGATAGACTTACTTTTTGCCCACATAATGATGTAGGAAAGTTTAACCATGTATGAAAATATTTACTAGAGCACTGTGAATCTCTGAAGAATAAATAGAGCTATTCCTATGAGCCACAGTTTTGCAAGTAAACAAATATGAATGATAGTTTTCAAAATCACTCAGGTAATACAGCATTTCAGAGTCTCCATTTTAAAGATGGAATGTGGTCCCTATCCTACATATATTTTCTTCTAGTCACTGAATTCCATAACAAAGTCACAGAATAAAAGTCTACCACTAGCTAGGTCAGAATAAAAAGTGCTTCTGCAAGATGCCTAACCCTTCAGGAGTTTCTGGTGGCCAGCATGCTGTGCAAAGTGTAACATGACTAAGCCTGTCCCTCCTGGGCAAAATAGTCAGTTGAAGATGAGTGACTAAAATGGAAAGAAAAATTGTTCTCATTTATTCTTAAAACACCTCTGTGCATGTCCCTTATTTTTGACCTTGAATGTTTGTATTTGTTTGCTTTCTGTATCTTTCCATATTCTACATACTGTAGTCCTGTTTATATGTTTTTATACAACATCTTGCACACAAAACATCTTTAGTGAGGCTTTTAGGAAAACATTGAAGCTAAATTTGTTATATTCTGGTCTCCAGGTTGAAAAATGGATATATTTAGACTTGTTTGTTAAGTCATATATGACATATTTGTCATTTTACAGCAACCATCATTTCAGACACTATTTGGAAGAAGAAATATGACCTTTTCTGTTTCAAGCTAGAAAGGCAGTTCCTACAGGTGGGACTTGCAACAAACTAATATCTTCTGTATTTTGGGCACGGAGAGGCGTGCTAGACTTTTAGCCATGAGAGAAAATCATAGGCAGAATGGAAAGTGGTAACAAAGAAGATGATTACTACTGCTCAGAAAACAGGTGATGAAAGTTTCCTACAGAAACTGGATAAAACCTTGCCTTCATTAGTATCAGCAGGAAAACTGCCCTAGGCCATAACACACTTGGGATTTAATCTGTTGCCTCCTGCCTGAAACAAGGCTTTAGGTGCTCTCTGGTTGTGCTCTCAGAAGGTCCTAAACTTATTTGTGTAATCTGTATCCTCAAATACTGTAAGAAAAGCATTTGTCTCATAACGAGCAGAACGTCAAAATTTTAGCCTATTGTGTATTTAAAACTTCACCTGGAGTGAACATCTGGGATTCTCAGCAACATTGTTTTAAAGATGTAGTAAAAGCCCCAAAGCCCAGAATTTCAAGCTCCCTGCTTCCCTTCCTCCATACGTAGAAAAACTCCCTTGTTTATAGCATGGCAATTTTTAAGCTAGATTTTCTTTCTTTCTTACCGACTATCAAATAAAAAGGCATTGTAAATTTTATTGTAGTGCTCCTAAACCTGACAGTGCAATATGTAAGGCACCCTCATAGTTCTCTACTTTATATATTATTTTTATGATGAGAATTAAGGGTTTTATGAGGCTGTAATTTCTGACATTACCATCTTATCCTAGGAACTCAGTTTTATTCCCAATACACAGAAGAGAAGCTACAACTTTTCAAGGTCAACTGAATGTCTCAAATTAAGAAGGAGAAAAGTAAAAAAATGTCTTCATTCTCTGCCCTAGCTGAAAACATTTTCACCAAAAAATTGCAAACAAATACATGCAAAGTTGTCATATATTTATGTACTGTAATCCTAAAAGAGCAGGAATGCTATACCTGCCTACAGCCTCTCTGAAGAGACAGGGCAACAAAGTTAATCTGCTTTGAGTGGATGACAAAGACAGCCTTAAGGGAGAGAGGGTCACTCAAAGCACATGACCCCCGTGAATATGGAGCAGACAGTGTTCAGTAGACTGGAAATCTCCACCCATTCCCCTGGTGCTTGGATTCAGTGCTTTAGCTCACAAAGCAATCTGTGTCCAAAACATAATCTTTTCCTCACTTTTCCCCATGCTGCAGGATCCCCTATGAAGGTAAGTTCTCAATACAGAAATAATGTTCATGACAGTGAAATTGTTATTGTCAGCTGGTCTGTCCTAATGACAATGGCTTTACCAGAAAATTACCATCAGTTCTGAAGTCTCCTAAAGGTGCATAGCTTTTTCGTTCTGATTCACAGAGCTCCTTTCATCTACTGTTTTGTATGTACTGAATGGTCAAACTGGTTAGATTGCAATACCTCTTACAATCAACACAATTTGCTCAATGTGTAATAGGATCTAGCAGAATTTGCTATTTCTTTTAATGAACTCTGTATTTAAAAAAATGTATGTAAGTCAAACAACCAAGCCCCAGGCTCTGATCACCAATTAATTCACTAAAAAACATAATAATTTGCACAACATGGAATTTACACAACTCAACTGATTCCTTCAATTACTCCAGGCTAAAATACCTTTAGCCACAAAACACCGAGTTGCAATAATGATGGGGTATACATGTATGCATAAATAGAACAGCAGTTGTAATCAGCACAGTTTTCTCTCTTAACCTTGTGTTGAAAAAAAAAAGTTGTATTAAAATGAAAAAGATGATATTTCAACCAGCAGACACTGATTCTGATACCTTTATTCACCTTGGCAGCATTAACTAAGGAAATGAATCCTTACTAATAAGGACTAATGCTGGCTTTGCTAAAGCAGTAATTTTCATTTGAGGAACACAAAAGACGCAGGACAACATCTACTAAAATAAAGTTCTTCAAAATTGTCAAAATCATGTGTGATGTCTTCCAATATGTTTCTGTCTGTGCTGTGTTGATTTGATTTTGAAAGCATGCCAGTGCCTTTGAGGTAAATAACTTGTAATTCTTTTTCATAAAACTTGTATGAAAATCATTCTTTCTCATATCTCAGAAGATTAGTGTAATTAATTTCTCAAATTTTCCCTAGAAATCTGTCTCTAATTTGTGATTCTGTTTTCTTCAAATAGCCAGAAAAACTAAAGCCAAGGAAGACAAGGGCATGCTGACAACCTAACTAGTGTACTTCACCTTTGAGTTTTGACATGTACCACTTGCTCTTTTGGTGGCAGCTCTAATCTCTCTGGGCAAGGTCTCACACCTCCATTCTTCACAAAAGCCTGGTTATGATTTTCTTCCAGTGGAAATGAAGCCTGAGACAAACTTCTCTACTGCACATAAAGAAAAATGTAACACAGAAACGATCCAAACCATACTTGTACTTAGCATATGACTTACAAAAAGGAAATAGGTGATTTCCACCCCTGATGGAGGAACCCTGTGAGCTGCCTGACATGCCCTATCTCTGCCCCAGAGAACCACAGAACCACAGATAAAATGGTACACTGTAAAGTGATTCAGCCCAGTAGAAAAAAGGCAAGACCTTTTCTAACAGTGTGATTCAATAAGGCAAGTTATAAAATGCTGTTTTTGTAAGAGGTGTTATCAGACAAAGCAATTGTAATACCAAACCCCTCCCATCACAGGTACTTTTGCCTGTAAATGAGCATGTACAAGGCAAAACTTAAACTCGGAGTTAAACATTGCTTTTCAATGGCAAAAACTTTTTGAAAACCTTCTGTGTACCACTAACAGCAACATTTATTACTGAAAATCCTAGGTGTAAAGTCCCAGGACTAACACCTCCCTTTTTTTTTTGCATCCCCATGGTTGCCAACCTAGAAATGAAAGCATCTGGTTGGTTGTCCTTCCAAAAGGTGCAGCTATTTTTGCCTGCAACATGTATTTTCTTCATTGTTCAGGATATATTAAAAATCAGGTTTTGTGGACTTTAATACTGCAGGGAACTACTGTACTGACAGTCCTGGAGACTGTGATCCTATATTAATCTGATTTACATATTATGTAGTAGTACCACAGGGCTTTATGAAATACTTCAGAGAAGAGAAATTATGGGATATTCATCTCAGTGAATATTGAGTTTTTGATTCAGTTTTTTAACCTGAAACCTCAGTCATCTATGATGGTAACAGACCATCTACAACAGGAAATCAGAGTTATTGCTGCAGTAAATATGACTCAGAGTTCTAATAATTTTAGTCAATATGTTTATGTTATTTTATGTTTACCATAATAAATCTGTGTACAGTTTCCCAAGGTCAGAAAACTGAATTGTTCAAGCTGGCCATTTACGCTGTCTTGCTCAGTATTTTAATGAATGTATTATTAAAACTTTTCTATTTCGCTGCCAGTAACACAGACTAATCAATTCCTCTCTAATAATAAATGCACAGGTAGGCAGAGAGATTTAATGATTTTTTTTAAATTAAAAGGGTTTTTTGTTTTCCATTATTACTTCTTTTAGCAAAAATAATCATGATGATCATCATCTTAAAATAACATTTCTGAAAGAAAGAAATTCTAGTGAACTTTAAAATCTTTTTGGTTATTAAAAATTTTCTACTTTATTTAAAATTAAGGAATTTGCAAATTATTTGAATTTGGCTAGCTGTTATAATTCATAAATGATCCCTCTTGTTCTGATGAGCACACAAGAAATAATGAAAAATACTGTCAACTAAAAAAGTATTGCAGTAAACTTTTTTTGTAATGTGTCCCAAAAGGGAGAGATGTTTTACTCTTGTCTGAACTCATAAAATCTTTCATGTTATTAAGATATCTTTGGTATCATTTTTTTTTCATTATGCTCCAGAAAATAGTATTTTCCTAAATTATAAGATAATAATAAACATTGGCTCTGTCAGTCTTAAATTTGAAAGATAAGCTTTTTAGATGTAATTAGAGCACCTGTTTTTATGAAAAGTCTGTGAGTAACTGAATCATTTGTGAGCAGACCCAGGATTTCTCACAGAGGCCTCATCTGTACCTGGGAGGCAGGGTGAACAATAAGGAATCTGCTGTTACACCGTGCAAAATTCAATGTTCTGCCTTTCAGTTTACTCTTGGCACATCTCTCAGTGTAAAGCAATCTTAACAACAAAGTATTTTTCAGGTAGAACTGATATTTTTGATTGCATGTTTATTATAAGACAAATTGAGAAACCGGTCAACCAAAACATTTGTGAATTACTCTTACATTTTTTTTTCTATGATTGTTAAAGTGATAATGAAAAAAGGTTCAGAAAGTTCTGCAGTTTATGTAAATGTTTTCTAATTCATGGATATTCTTAATTTTAACTTAATTTATCTACATTTTCTCTAAATAATTTTAAAATAAGGAAAATTCATATTGAATGCAACTAAATATTCTAGTCATTCAAAGCAATTTTTTTTTCTGTCCCAATATTTGCTGCTCCAGGCTTGTGTGATTTATTTTTCAGTTTAGCTCATTAATAGGAAGTCTGCCACTACAGCATTTATACATGATTTTTGCAATTAAACACCTCATCTGGTAGGGAAAAAGTTTCTGTGAAATATATATTTTATTTTTGATTTTGATTTTTACAATTTATGTTCACAAAATATGGCCATAAAGAGTTACATTAATAAACTTAAACAATCCTCCCTGGAGAGGAACAATCAAAGCCTACCTTATAGGAAAATAAATTAATAAATTGGGTAGATGGCACTCAGAAAACACTGAGGGTAAATATGTGGCTTTCATCTTGTTTCAAGTTACTGCTTGCCTGAATTTGAAACTCTTTCTCTTTTAGTACAGGCTAAGTTCAAAATCTCTTATGGTTGAACAATGTCTATTTATTTTGATACTACATGGCATAAACCAATAAGAGTTTAGAGGTAGTGAAGGTTCAGACACAAATCAAGCAATCTCTGTGTCCTTGAGGTTAAATGCAGAATTCCTCTCTGTTCTTAATGGCTCATGGAGATGCCACGTAGGAGAGGTGCAGTAGTTTCTCTTTTATATTGTTGTATGAGTGCAATCTTCCTTGTGCTAAGTGCCATAGTTAATGGCTAACATTTATAACCAAACAGTTTGTTCTGCAGCTGGAGAAGTAAATCCAGCCAAAAGTAAAAAAAGCTGGATTTGAGTTGAGAGTGCTTATCCAAGCTTCACACTTCACTTGGAGAGGTCCCTAAATAAGAAGCTGCTCAGGTGCATATAAATATTTGCCTACAGCAGCTGCTTTTCACTCTCAGGGGTGTAAGGTATAACTTATGCTTCCCCACATGTAGTACATGTCACTTTTTCAAGTGTGTTTATAGTATCCTAGAGGAAAGGCTTAAAAATCTGCAAACCTCAGACCCCAGGAGTGCAGAAATTTTAAAGGTTAAAACAATGCTTATGTGTGCAAAGCCAAAGCAAAGGAAAATAAGCTTATTTCCTGTTTCTTCCTGGGTGAGCACTCAGAGAGAGACTGCTATGATGTGGAAGTAGATATTAGTGTGATGTTTTATGGGCATTACAACAAAAGTAGGTGTAATACAGTAAGTTTCTGATATTTAGAAAATTCTCTGTAGAGAGCTTTTTAGTTCTGTTCTTTCACAGAAACACATGACAGATAAAATTTAATTGCTTTGGTTGTTCCTCCATTCTCTGTCACTGAAATACCTTTCATGTTGCTCATTCAAGAGATTCTCTGGTTTAATTTCGTAAGTCTTTTGATTGGTCTTTCTAAGGATAATATATAATATATATGTAATTTTATATTCTATGTGTTTCTGAAAAAGTAATTTTGGTCGTCTTCTAAAATAAATATTTGGGTTTTGACAGCAATTAGGATGCTGTTACTGATTTCTTTGTTTTGGTATGTTTTTGAATAGTTTCAAAGTCTGAGAATGTTTTTAATTAGAAAAAAATGCAGGGGTTTTGATACTGATAGAAAAGAATCGCAAAATTCAAAAGTACCCCTTGCTTGTAAAGAAATACAGCAAACGTAAACATGCATGAAAGTCAATTTCCAAACACAGATAAGCTTGTAGAAACCTCATTTTTTTCTAGGCTAGAAACAGAAACACCCTGAGACCTATTTTAGGTAATTTGTTAAATGTTGTCACTTGTTCCAGCCATCCATAAAATACCCACCCATATGTGAATCCTTACATATTAATCGGATTGAATTATGCTGCCAGCTGTTACAACAGCCAGAAAAAACACCTGTCCCTTTTAATGACTACTATCAATAATCTTCCTTTCAGTGTTTCAACCAAAGTAAGAAAAGTAGGTTTTGGTGATATTTTCAATCTAGGTGAACCAGGAAGCAGAAGAAATCTTTGCAGGAACTTGTTCTCCTGGGTCCTTTAGTTGAGATGCTTCGACTAAGTAGGGTCTGATAAGTTCCAAGCAATGAAACTCCAAACCTTTTGAGAATCATCCCTTGCTAATTATCATTCGGAGTGTTAAAACCTCTTCAGTTCACTCACCTCCACTAAATTAAAATAAGAGGGAAGACCTGCATGAACTGATTGAGCAGAAGCTATTTCAGCTCTCAGCAGTTTTGGAGCGCTCTGTTCCCTGCTGCAATCATATAGGAGCAAGAGGAAGGTGTAGGCTGTTGTGAACCTGCACTGATATTTTGTTTGTTATTTTTCTTTAGACCCCATTTACTCCTGGAACATTCCTGTGTAAAACTACCACTTTCTACTCAACTGTTTCTTTCTGGTAGCACTTTGTCTTTTAGTGTTTCTCCAAGCCTGTTAATTTTGAACCTATTTGGACAGCCTGTTGGCTCCGCTAAGTAAACACTTCAGTGTGATTTGACAGCAGTGAGATCTCTGCTTTTTTTAAGACTTAAAGATCACACACAACATTATTTCATTCATGTAACTAAGAAATCAGGTAAATAACAAGTATCCCCTGGACTTTTTCCAAGCAAAGAGGAGGAAGATAATAGTGACTGCAGACTTAATCACCTTAGATAATTTTCCACAAGGATTTTTCCCTTTTATAGAATAAACTCTGTTGAAAGACATATGCTCCCTCTTCAAAAGAGACTCTAACACCCCTAACTATGGATTTCTCCTTTCTTAAGGGCCGCTGCTCTCCTATCTCTTTTCTCTAACTAAACACATTTGTGCATCCATATTGGGTCTGGCTAAGATGGAATTAATTTTCCCCAGAGCAGTCCCTACAGTGCTGTGCTTTGTACTGGTAGCTGGAAGGATGTTGATAAGACACCAATATTTTGGCTACCGTCAAGCAGTGCTGGAACACCATCAGCACTGACTCTCCAACATTACACATATGCACACCAGCAGGCTGGGGGTGGGCAAGATCTTAGAAGAGGACAGGGCCAGGACAGCTGACTTAAATTGATCAAAGGGACATTCCATACCATATGGTGTCTGCTCAGCAAGGAAAGCTAAGAGGAAGAAGGAGGAAGCAGGATTGGCATTAATTATTTAGGATGTTTGTCTTCAGGAACAACTGCTACATGTACTGAAACCCAACATCCCAGGAAGTGGCTGGGCCTCACCTGCTGATAAGAAGTAGAAAATAAGATCTTTTCCTTTGCTATTTTGCAGGGTCTTTGCTTTTGCTTTATGAAATATCCTTTATTTTGACCCACAAGCTTTTTGTATTTTATTTTCTCCCCACCCCATCCTGTTGAAGAGGGGAGTGATACAGCAGCTCTGTGGCCGTCTGATGTCCAGCCAAGGTCAACTCACCANGGAAAGCTAAGAGGAAGAAGGAGGAAGCAGGATTGGCATTAATTATTTAGGATGTTTGTCTTCAGGAACAACTGCTACATGTACTGAAACCCAACATCCCAGGAAGTGGCTGGGCCTCACCTGCTGATAAGAAGTAGAAAATAAGATCTTTTCCTTTGCTATTTTGCAGGGTCTTTGCTTTTGCTTTATGAAATATCCTTTATTTTGACCCACAAGCTTTTTGTATTTTATTTTCTCCCCACCCCATCCTGTTGAAGAGGGGAGTGATACAGCAGCTCTGTGGCCGTCTGATGTCCAGCCAAGGTCAACTCACCATAGGTCAAACTACACTCAGGTGATTTTCCCATCCATTTGATTCCTACTACAATATTGCTTGCTCTTCCATGTTGCATCTGCATGGTCAGCCTAACCAATTCCCCAAAGAGATGCTGGTCTGTTATTGGGTCAGGAAATTTTTGTCTCACAAACAGATCATTCAAATATATTGTCCTGGAAGTAGGAACTCCTGTACAAGAGATAGAATGCATTAGGTAACTGTCATAACCTGTTGTGTGTCCCTTTTGTCAGAACCCTTTCCTGCCTCATGAAATAAAAACAAGACCAAGAAATGGTTTTGTAAGAGTTAAGAACTTTTTTCTTTGAGACATCTAGCTCTCCTGAAAGTTTTAAAGCCTATTAATTAGACATGGTATTTTGTTTCTTCACCATTAAGTTATCAGCTTTTACTGTCATTAACTATCAGCTCAATACTGCTGTTTATGAGAATGTTTGGTTAATTTGCATATATTTTGAATAAATGTTTTTGCACACCAGAGAAATACATACTCAATTCTCTCTTGCCTTGGGCAGGCATTATCTCAGAAATGAAACAATTAAAAATGAACATATTTTCTAAGACTTTATTACAATACAGAAGGGCTTGCACTAAGGTATTTTTGTTATGTTCATCACAGTATTTCTGAACAGTGCTCACATCCCACATACTTAGAAAACTAAGCAAATAATTCACATTAGCACAGATGCAGAGAATTGCACAAAGGTCAGTGTATATTTCAGTACTCAAAAATTTATATTTTACAACCCCCAGAAGGAACACATTTTTCTTCATTGGTAATTATATCAATATTTATCTCAAAGCATCGTCAAAAGTGAAAAAGCAAGCAGAATAACATTTATTAAGGAGTATGTTGGCATGGGTTTCCCAACAAGGGAGATGTTAGCTCCCAGAGGAGAAGCTAGGAGGATATGCACCAAGTAGTTTTCCATAGTACAACATGTTGAGTGTTTTGTTGAATGACCTTTTGTTCAAAGGCTGTGGCATACTTAGAAAAATACAATGGAAATCAGGACTCTGACCTGTTTTTTGACATCTATACCCACAGAAATTTCCTCTCTTTCTTGTTCTTTTTTCCTCACCAAATACCATTTCTCTACCTCTTACCTTAACAGATGTTCTTAAGGTCATTGATTATAGTAAACAAGATTTCTTCTATAACTTTCCAGCAGAGTTCACAGAGATGTTAATTCTGAATTCTACTTACAATGTCAGTCATACGTTGCTAAAAAGAATGTCTAAGAACATTGTTTTTTCAATGCTACTTTTTACAGGGAATCTGTAGAAGAGAATTTTAAAAAATCATTTTCCTTGGTTATGTTTCCATTTCTACAAAGGTAGCATAATTATTCATCTCTTTCTCACTGAATTATAAAATCAAAGAATCAAAGAATGGCTTGGGTTCAAAGGGACATCAAAGATCATCTCATTCCAACCTGTCTGCCTTGGACAGGTTCACCTTTCACTAGACCAGGTTCCTCAGAGCCCAATCCAGCCTGGCTTTAAACATTTCCAGGGATGGAGCATCCACAGCTTCTCTGGGCAAACTGTTCCAGTGCCTCACCACCCTGACAGCAAAGAATTTCTTCCTAATATCTAATCTAAATCTATCTCTTTCAGTTTGAAGCCATTCTCCCTTGCCCTGTAACTACATGGTCTTGTAAATAGTGTTTCTCCGGAAAGAGCAAAGGACTCGAGCACGACTTGCTCCCTTTTTATGAATAAAATGAAACATTTTTCTATTATAGACACTTTCTCTTAGTATTTTTACATTATAAATGCATGCTTACAAAGGTAGGATGTTGATATATAAGGGTTATGAGACTATACTAAAACAAGTCAACACCAGAGTTTCTAAACCCACAGCAAAGCAGCCTCTTACCTTCAAAGTAGAATCTCACAAGCTGTAAAATTCCCCCAAGAAAAGTTTCAGTTTTAGTATTACTTTCTGACCATATTTAAGCTACAATTTTATGACCTCTTTTGCAGCCAGTGAGGCTAAGAACAGAAAGAATACAGTTCTGCCACAGAAAATGCTGCTGTTGAAGTAATGGGCAAATACATGAAAGAGAAATATTATTTAATCAGTTCTAGCCCACCATTCTGTCAAATGCCTAGTTTGCAGTAGTAGAACATGGGGAATCTTTTAAAACTAGCTGACAATCTTCTCATGCCACAAAATAAATGAAGATTTATATTATTTGATTTTTTAATTTCTTTATTACTTAGCTGGTGGAAGTGAAAATGCTACTAAAATTGACACCTATTTCAAGTCTCCGCTTTTACTTTATTATTTTAAAGCCATATTCTCATTATTATACATTAGAAATCATATTGTTGAGAGTGGGGAAAGAGAAATGGGAAAGAAAAATAGAAAAGGGAACAAGAGCTCATACCAAAACATATTTGCTTCATTATATAAGGAAATAAAATATTGCACATATTCATTAGAAAAACACTCCACTATTTTTTCACTGCTTTTCTATTATGAAAACTCAGTTGTTACTGCTTGAGTCCAAGGACAAAACTATTGCGTGCATTGTTCTCCATCTTCTGTGACTATTTCACCTGTCAATGAATTCCATCCAAGCCTCTTTTACAAAGAGAACATTCAGTATTAGAACTTCTTTTAAAATAATATGTCTTTAAAAATAAATTGTGATTAAAATTAGATCCTTTCTGTGATGAGAGAAATAAATTTATTTTGATTAATCAGTAGATATTTTTGGGAAGACTGTATGCTTTCAGGGAGAGAAAATGTGGTCTTTGTTTGTGCTAAGGTTTTCCTTTTTGGTGAGTGCAAACAAGTTGTTAAACAAAATAGTAGGAGTAACTTACAATTGGGACCATACTGGGGGGAGGGAGGACGGATCTGTGCTGTTTTTAACCAACAGCACACATGTAAATGTAATTTCTGAAATTTACTGTTATGTTCTTCCAACCTTTTGTTGTGACAAGAATTTGGCCAGCTCTTTTGTTCTGTTTTCATTTCATTATCCATCTGTACATGTTTTCAGGATCAAAACATTTCCTGTATTTCAGGACACTTATAATTTCAGAATTGGCATTACGTTAATCTTTAGTAGATAAAGAGTCCACCACTCACCCACGAAATAACATAAAAGTACAATATCTACCTGTCCTTCCTATCCTGAATGGATATCTATCTCACTGCAACAGCAACATACCTGTGTCAATGACTTTGCAAATGGCTATTAATTCATATTGCTTTCAGTTAGGGGAATCTGGTGATGTTTTTGTTGCTTTTTCAAGCTTGTGAAATTTTTGAAAATAGAATTTGAGGTCTTTTTGAAATCTTTCAAATAATAAAGTAGTAATGATGCATTTGAGTAGATATTTTTGAGGGGTTTTGTCTCTGACAGAGAGCATGCAGCAAAACTAAGACAAAAGGTATTATCTGGTGCCACTCAGACACCAGACATTAAGACAGGAAAAAAAAATCAGTGGAAGAGTGGACCCTGAGTCTACTTCAGGAAAAATAACATGATGAATAATTCAGCTGAGAAACCTGCAAGTCTCCATATGGTACTGTTGGAAGCAGAATGATAAGCTGCTTTGCTTGCTCCTCAGAAACCGATATGAAAACAGGTGATATTGGGATTTTGGAAAGAAATAGAAAGCATGAGGGGAAGTCCCATTTTTTAATTTGAAGCGCAGTGTTCAGAAGCAGCATTTCTGACTTGAGTTGCTTTGGGTGACTTTCTCTGACAGCTAGCCTTTTTTCAAGTATCTGAACATATTATACCGTATAAAAATGCAACTCAGTTGCTGCCATCTCAGATCTCTTTTGCTTCTGTAAGTCACTTGTGTGTCAGGTAGAGGAGAGGGGAAGGCTATGTGTCGCAGATGTTGTTTTTCTTACATTGAAACTGCCCAACAGTAGTTGCTTGTCCTTTGTAGTGAAAAAAAAAAAAACAACAAAAAAAAGAGGACATGAAGCAGTACCCCCATCAAGCCAAAAAGCAGATAGATACTACTGAAGTGATATTTACATTTGAATGAATATAAGAGCACAAATTTTTTTTAGTTGGAGAGGTTTACCCATCAGGACTATTAGCCCATCAGGGCTCATCCATGTTAAGTATTCAACTTCTGTAGAACAGCATCCAATTGCTTCTTGAATGATCCTTTTGTTTTGCCTCAGCAATAGTGCCTGATAGGCCATTCCATATGTTTATTATGTGCTAAGTGAAAAAAGTGTTGCTAACATCTGTCAGAAGTTAGCTTCTCTCTCATTTCAATTTACATCTCTTGAAATTCATACTGGGTGGGAAATAGTAGTTCAGGCTGACACTTTGCTCTCTCACTAGTTTTCAACCTTCTTCAGCAAAGACCCTCTAACCTTCATTCTATCTCACATCATATTTATTATCATCTGAGCTACAGCTTTTTTTCTAATATACTTGTTATTGTGGTGCTAATACACAGATTTTGTCAACACAAGCATTATGAAAATAAATTTCAGGTAAATGCTATTGGCTTGATGATCTGCTGATGCAAATCAATATGTTTTAACTGAAATTAACGGAGCATGGTGTTCTGCATTAGATGAGGCTTTGGGCTCAAAAAATAAAGTACTACAAATACACCGTAGAAGTTTGAAAAATCAGAGTTTGAAATAATTTATCATCTCAATAAGTTTAATAATAATAATAATAAAAATCATACAGGAATCTGTGATACAGTATGAATTAGGTCTGCAAGACAAAAAAAAAAAAAAAAAAAAAAAAAATAAGCTGAACAAAGCCAGAATGCT
>VXAD01001539.1:892924-933498 GCA_013399195.1 Dicrurus megarhynchus
AAAAAAAACGAAAATTAGCTGAACAAAGCCAGATGTCTGCTGGAAATACAACATGAGAGGAAGGATTCTAACAGGTTCCCAAAGTGTGTGGAAGAAAACTTCCTAGCACAACTGATGCTACTGGTGCAACTGGAGCCTACCATAGGAGGTGCCCTGCTAGAGCTGTTGATTGTGAACAAAGAACGATGAGTGGGTGATGTGGTGGCCAGTGTCCATCTAGGGCATAGTGACCAGGAAATGTTAGTGTTTTCTATACTGGGAGAAGTAAGGATGGGCACCAGCAGAACCTTCACCTTGGACCTCCAGAGGGAAGACTTCAGCTTGTTTAGGACATTGATTGACAGGGGCCCTTGGGAGTTAGTCCTGAAAGGTAAAGGAGTCCAGAAAGGCTGGATGTGCTTTAAAAACCAATTGTTAAATATTCAGAAGCAGGCTCTCCCCACATTTAGAGAGACAAGTGGTCAGAGAAAAAGACTGGCCTGGCTAAACAGGGAACTTTGGCTGGAACTTAGGGAAAAAAAGAGAATCTAATGACTCTGGAAGGAGGATCAGGTAACTTGGGAGGACTATAAGGATGTCACAAGGTCATGTAGGGAGAAGACTAGAAAGGCCAAGGCCCAACTAGAATTTGATTTGGCCACTATAATTAAAGACAATTTAAAAAGCTTCTATAAACACACTGGCAGCAAAAACAGGGTCAAGGACTGTTTCCATGATTTGTTCAATGCAGAGGGTAGTGTAGTGACAGGGGACGTGGAAAAGGCAGAGGTACTTAATGCCTTCTTTGCCTCAGTCTCCACTATCAAACCCACTTGTCCTCAGGACACCCAGCTCTCTGAGCTGTGGGTTTCACCAGCTTAGTCTTGGTGATCTTAAAGGTCTCTTCTGACTCTGATGCTTCTATGATTTTTTCTGGAACAGAAGAAACAGTTTGAGATCTGCCTTGATTTGCTCTGTCTGAAAGCCAGAGCTGCATGATTCAGTGATGCTGTTTGTTCCTGTTGAATGTTCAAATGATGTTTTCTCCTAGCTCTCTCAGAAGTTACTGGTGTAGTAAGCAGCTGACAGGACTTTCACTGCAAGTCCCAGAGTCCTATTTTCTGAAGCTGACAGAGTGGCACTATTGAGAAGATTTCTTCCTGATCTGAATCGGAATCCTGTTTTCTTTCTGTGCCAGAAGTTCTTTAAAGAAAAGGATTAAAATCTGTGTAGTAATACCAAAATTATTTCCACAAGAGCTCTCAGTGTTCCGAAGACCATCTTGCCCCTGCACAGCATGTTGCATGATAAGTGCTTCCCCTGTAAAGGGTCTGTGCTTTGCTGTAGTCAAGGAAAGGAGTCTCAGCTCACCACTACATCTTTGCAATGAAAAGCAGGTTGGCAATGATTTTTCCAGACCTTAGTGGCCATGGAGTACTGGAAAAGAATGAAACCTGGTGAGGAAAACAAGAATTATTTTTCCACCAAGTCTCTCAAGATGCTGCCTGTGGAGAAATGGAGGAAGTTAAGTATCAGGAAGAACAGCAAACACTTTTTATTTCTCTGCCATGTACTTGGATGTGTGGTCTCACACATACAAATGTATGTGTGTGTGCATGTCCATGCATTTGTATTTGTATTTGTGCATAACATGCAAGCTGCAATGAGCACTGACATCCCATTGGTCCTACAAAATTGTGTGAGTCTGGGGGACTCTGCTGGAAAACAAGCCTGCTTATCTTCCTGCTGATGGAGATATGCTTATCTCTGCATGCAGTTCTGCATATATATTCTCTAAATTCGGCTGATTTTTTGTTTGTTGCTACTGTGAAATACTGATCTATTCTGGCCTAGAATGTCCACCTTTTCTTAGATGCCTTAGATCTTTTCTTAGATCCCTTTCACTAGATTTTAAAGTCCCTAAATAGAGGGAAAGTGGTCATGTTCCAGCAGAGTAGTATCTGTGTGACTTCTTGAACCTAACTGGCATAGTGAACTCACAAGTCAAACCATTCATGTTTAATCTCCTACTTCAGTAAATTCAGTCTCAGATTTCAAGTCCTGTAACATATTCTTCTCACATATCATCAAATGAAGCCAAGAATTTGAAGCTAAATTTTTGTCCCTCTGCCATTTATAATTGAGTTCATTCTACTAAAAACTGTAATATCTCGTCACTTTCACTTACCATGATAAATCTGAGGAACTGTGAAAGAGGTTTGGGTTAACCTATCTTATTTCATATTTCATCATTCACATGCCACTGTCCAAGGGTATAGTTTGGATTAAGTTCTTTATTGCTTGGCAGTTGGAACAGGCTGAGAGATAGCTCTAATAATCACTTTGTTAGTTGACAGTAACATATTTTGCCACCACCACTTATTCTTTTTTGATGGGCACCCATGCCATGAGTTGGAGTTTGCCCTGCTGCTTAGGCGCTGGTAATGTTGATGGTTTGTAATGTACCAGGAGCCAGACTGTTCCTGGAGGGGCACATTGGAAGACTGAAGGGTAATAGACAAGTTGCAGTAAGGGAATTTATGATTAGACAATAAGAAAAATTATTTCCAAAGAAGATGACAAAACATTGGATTGCTGCAGAGACTGTGGAGTCTCTGCAATGTAAAAAGGTGTTCAAGCTTAGCATCTATTTTTTAACTTTATTTTTAAAATCATTAGAAACCTAAACAATAACATATAGTTGAAAATTAATTTATTTTTTACATCTTCAAGTGCAAACACTACCAGGAAAATTTGCCATATTTCAGCACCTCAGATAAGATACAATTTGGATTGTGAGTTGTCTGCATGTGCTTTCTGTTAAGTGGACAAAAACACATATGTACCATTACGTAGAATAGTTGAAATGTAGAATAATTGAGGCTGGAAGAAACCTTTGGAGGTCATCTAGTCCAGTCCCCTGCTCAGAAGGATTAACTAGAGCAGGTTGCTCAGCAATATATCCAGTTTGGGTTTGAACATCACAATGATGGAGACTCAGCAGCCTCTCCAGGCAACATGCTCCAGTGTTCAACAACCCTCACTGGAAAGAGCTCAACAGGAATTTCACATATTTATGTTGGTGTTTACTGTCTCTTGTCCTGTCACTGGGCACTACTGAAATGTCTTCTTCATTCCCTCACATCAAGAATTTAAACACACTGATGAGATGATTCCTCCCCTGAGCCTTCTTTTCACCAGCTGCACAGTTCCAGCTCTCTCAGCCTCACCTCCCATGTCGGACCCTCCAGTCACTTAACCAACTTCATGACCCTACACTTTAATTTATGTGCAGGGAGAAAATAGCAGTTAGTAATAAAAGACCTTAAAAGAAATGGTCTTTGTTACATGAATACTTTTCCATCTAAAAACTAGGGAATAATTTGTGTATAAAAAGATTGAATATTTCAAAATAAACTTAAGAAAAACAAAAGCAATCCTAGAATTGTCATCTACTTTAATTTAAAAGATAGCTACATAAGATAATTTTCTACTTAAATGATTTTCTAGTAAGCACAATAAAAATATCATCTTTTCTATTTCTCCCTTCAGTGAATGTTTTCCAATCACTCAGACTTGCCATCATATATGTATATACACATATAATATTGTTAATTAAAGATGTGTTTTCTCAAACTATCATTGAAGATGAAAGATTTACTCATGAAAATGTTTCATATAATTGCAGAGGTATTCCTCCAATTGTCTTTTCTCTATTTGCATTGAAGTTTAGGAATTCTGCCAGCTAAGAGAATCCATTCTCCTTTTTTTCAATTGTATAACACAATATGGTATACATTCCACATTTTTAGCTGCCTGCTATCAATACGAGGCAGTGATTCTTGTCCTCAGCTAGTAAAAATTTTATTTTTTAAAGTTGCTATGTTAGCTGAAATAGCCCAAGAGATATAATATCTATCTCTGGGATGTGCAGACCTGTTGTAATTCAAGAACACATAGACTCCAGTAAGAGTCAGGAAAATTTTTCTTAATTGTAGCAAGAGACACTGACATTTCTTCTTTTTAGTTTTTTGGGGGTTTTTTTACCTCAGTCTTGAGACTGCACAATTTGAAGTCATCTTTGAATAAGATTTTTTTTTTAATGTTGACTAACACCACATATTAACTGGTGCTAACATGAACGTGTAAGTTTTATGAAACACAGTGTTAAACACTCAATGTCATATGTGGTCATCCCCATGCTGAGCATGTTCTCTAATTATGCATTTAACTTTTTGAGAGAATCTATTGCATTATTATATGGTATAATACCATGATACTTTTTTGCAGCTATTACTGTCAATGGAAGAGCACAATACTGTCAAATTTAAGTGACTGTCTAGACTTCCAAGGTTCAACTTGTTTCATGTTAGAACAAATTTACTGTTCAAGCTCATTTCTAACCCTTGTTTACCTCTTTCCTAGCTGCTCAGTCTGTCATTCAAACATCATTTATCTAAGAGATGTAGTTCCACACTTACTAAAGTACAACCATTTTCCTATAAATATTTTTTTTCAAGCAAGAGGAAGAATTTAGGGATTCATTCACTCCAAAACTCATCCTGCAAAATCTTTTTATTTAGTATCGTATCCCTGTGGATCTTGTGTTTTGATGTAGAAAGGCCAAAATAACAAAAGAAAAGATTGAGATAGAACAAGGCTGTTGCACAGACCAGATCAGCTGACAAATCTTTCCCAGAGATATTTTGAATGCCTTCCTTCCTCTTCCTAAATACATCCCAGAAACAGGTGATGAGTTCAGAGTGCTATGGGTGCAGTCTCTGCTTTACTAATTCTGCACTAGATTTAAGTATTCCAGGGGACACTCAGCTGTGGTGTGAAGGACATCTTATAGGTTCCTAGTTTAGGAGGCAATATGATGAATCCTATTGAGGCAGATATTTTTTATAAATTTTATTTTCCCAGGAGAAAAGAATGGGTTAAATCTACAGTCCACATGTAGGAAAATCATAACAGAGCTCTTTCCCTTTGATGAACAGCTGAAATTAAGGGTTTTCTACTGTCTGTAGCATAAATGAATAACCAAGTCATTATTTACACTATCTGTATTAATAGAAGGACTATGTCTACGGTTTTTTCTTAGCTTCCAGAAAGATTTTATTCCTCAAAGAATATCAGGAAGTAAAATCAGAAATAAGATTCTCTAGCTGCATAGTAAAAATAAAAAAAGCTATTTAGGTCAGGAACATATTTTGCTGGTTATAAGGTGAATATTTTTATACTGCAATCATATGAAGAAAAACTAATAAAAAATGACAGCACTTTGTGGTAGTTTCATAAGAGATAAAGTGGCTTGAAGGGTTGTGGTCTTGGTCTATTAGATATCCCAAATAATTTCATTAATTACAAAAATATTTTTTTTCAATTTTAATTAATTTTACTTAACCATCTTGACTTGTAAATTGATATTTATTCTAGAAACCTGATGTAGAAAAGACCCTGACCTGCTTTTTAAAAAGGTGTTATCCAGATCACTTAGCATGTTTTGCTGCAGTAGGCATAAACACATTTTCCATGAACTAATCAATAAGAATGTGGGCTTCAAGAAGGAAGACTTGGTAACAAGTCCTGGCCTCCAATAGTCCCAACCTCTGTGGTTTCTGAACAATGTCAGAGTAAAGAAGGCAAGGAAACAGCTCTGAGTGGAAGTATAGAGAGTTTAAAAGGAATATAGAGGATTATTAGGTAAGATTTAATCAAGGCACCACTCTGAATCACCGGTTAAGAAGTGAAAGCAAGAAGTCAGAGAGAAGGCAGTATTGTTTTTGGTGTTATCTGGTTTTGACACATTTGGTGCTTTTAAGAGTTTTCTGCTAGTGAGAGACAGCTAACCATAACACAGTGTTGTCTAAAGGAAAAATAATTAATGAATAAAAGAGCATAGAGAAATGGAGATATCTTTGAAAAAATTAAAGCTGATGATAACATTATTTCTACACTAGCCTGGCATTCTGGAATCTGTTTCTTCTTATGTCCTATTGCTGTTACACACTAACAAGAGAGCAAATGTGGTGGGGGGGGGAGTGTCAGAGACTGAAAATGCCTCAAACATTGATATAAAGTTTTGCTCATTATAAAGAAGCTACAACCAAAGAAGCGTCTGTGAAGACTGGGACTTTGAACTGAAAGTCAAACTGCTGATTGGATAAAGGGAAACCCACTGTTCAATCATGCCTGGCTGAGTTTGGGGTGGGGGGGAGAGCACAGCTCACAGAAGCCAGGTTTACACAGACTCCCCCCAACTGAGGGGGGTGAGGAGGTTTTGGGTGCGTGGTGTAACCTCTGGTGAGAGGCAATAAACACCCATCCTCTGTTACACAAACTGGCCCAGCTGTGGAACCCCCAACCCCACAGGCCACATCCACGGGACTTTCATGTGAGAGGCTTGGCCCCACAGGACTGCAGGTGATGGAACAGACCCAGAGTCTGCTGTGAGAGACTGCTCCCCCAACCTCCAGGGGGACATGCCTGGACATTGATACCTGGCTGGAAGGTATATTAACCCATGGGATTCTGTGCTTTCTGGGGGTACCTTCACCACCAAGAAGACCAACTGGAGAGGATCAACAGAACATCATTGGGATCCATAGAGCGGTGATATTTTCGTTATTCTGTCCCTGTCACTTTTTCTGACCCCCCCCACCTATTTTTCTACTTCTTTCTTTCTTTCTTTCTCTCTCTCTCATATTTACCATCAAATAAAACCCTTACTATTGTCACTGGCATATGGTCTCGTTTGCACCTTAATTTGGGCAGAGGCATTTCTAAGAAAGTTAAAACTGGATCCTAACAGGGGGGTGTTTTTGTTGCTGTTTGTCTTACTTCTTTTCCTTTCATTTTTTCTTACCAAAGGAGATTAGGCTAGACAAACATGGCTCTGCATGAACCATGGGCTGAGAACTACTGGTGTAAAGCATATATCTGTAATGCATAACTAAACTATTTGAATTGGAAATTATTTCCTACAGTCCTTTTTTTGCAAGGTTAATCACTTTTTGAAGCATTTTAAAGATAGTTTCCAACTCTTATTTAATTCTTGTCTTTGAATTACAAAATAGATGGTATTTTTTGCCATGTCTACAATTGTTCCAATGCCTTCTGTAGAAAGAGTTCCATTATAAATGACCATGTCAAAATTAACGTCTAACACAATGAACATCTTTTCCTGTTTGCAATCGTACAGACCATCCACCATCTCAATCAAAATCCTATTTATGTTTGTGCAGCATCTCTGTGGCAGCTACAAGAAAACCTTCTTGGAAAGTACCTCAGCAGTTTATCCTTTATTTTCTTACTGTCTGTTTAACAAAGAGCCCCAGTCTTTCAGAAGAAGCTAGAAGAAAAAGCAGTCAATAAATGACTTCTCTATCATCCTGAGATAGCCTATACCTGTATTTCAGGGATGGGGTTTGAGGAGAAAATCAAATAAATAACTGCACGAAAAACTAAAACTAGCAAATAATTTTCATCAAGAGTGCAGGAACTGCAGTTCTCCTCATTACTGTGTTTCAGCTATTATCTTTAATGACTACACCAAAAACTTAGAAATGAGGCTAATAAAAGCAATTTCTTGGGTTCTATTCAGAAAAAAATGTAAATCTGTGTAATGCATAATATTTCAATGAATTCCCTTTTTTAAGTACATTCACTTCTGGACAAAATTGTATATAACTTAACATAACATTTCCAGTGCCCTGCTGAAAGAATCACTTATTTTCACTCTTCTTCTCCATGTGAAAAGTCATTACTTTTGCAGAGAACAGTTGGCATTTTCACAGCAGTGACTATTTTTCACTTGAGGAGAGTGGAAAAAAACCACTATATATTTTCTTTGTGTGGAAAGTATAAAAAATATGAAGCAGATCCAGTGGTTTCATTTTTCATAGAACCTGCAATAATGTGATTTTCACTGGTCTTCTCAAAAATTGCTTTGGCCAAACTTACTGTAAAATAGCTGTAAGACATTTCTAGTTTTTATATCTACACTGTGGTAAAAACAGTTAAACTTTATTTTCAAAAAGTCTTCTTTTTGAATCATAATCATGTTTTAAAACAAAGATGTTTTTATTGTTTCTCACCTTTGTATTTAAAATATTTAAACTATTGAATCAGAAACATTCAAAAAGTGTGTTGCTATCAAAATTTGCTCACACATACAAGCATTGCAAGAAAATAAATATATCTCCCCCAGTTTAAATATAAGTGGTGACTGCAAATATCAACTTTGTCCAATGAAAGTTGTATCAAGGTTCTCTATTTTGCAACATCAAACATTAGTAGGTGCTATGACTTCAGAAGTGCAGGATCCGACCTCAAGTGCTTTCTGAGTGCACTGTCATTTTGTGACAATTGCAATTGTCCTTGCAAGTTTTGTTTCTAATACTCATTACAAATAAATATCAAAGTGCAGCAACTAATCTACAGGGATTTTCTTTCTGTTCATGTTATGTGAAAATAAGCTTTCCATAGCTCCCTTAGTGAAAAAAAGTTAATAGGTAAAACAGTCTTTTTTCTAAATATTGACATTGAAAACAGAAATATTAGGATAAATAGTCTATATCCTTCTCTCTCAAGTATTTATTCTACATGATACTGTTTTGCCATCATTTTTATACCATAGCTTACTTGAGTCTATTGAACTCAGAGAGCCTAACACGTAACAAAAATAAAGATTTCTGGTCTAAATTTATCTCCTCGCAAAACTCATTGAGAAACTGGGGGTGGGGGTGGTTTGAGGGGTTTTTTTTACCCTATAAAAATGGACCACAGAGGGTAGAACAAAATGTCATTACAAGTACCTGATAGTAACAGCCAACTCACCATTTCACCAGAGGTTTGTGTCTCACATTGGTAGCCATTTAGTTGCAGTCCTAATTTAGGTGTAACTTAACAGGTTAAAGGTTGGGTTCATGCCACTGCAGCAGTTGCTCTTCTAGTTCTTATAAGACACATAACTGGAGGGTAGTGATTCACCTTCCTGAACTCAGATAATACCAAACTGGAGGAGCTGTTCACTCGCTTGAAAGCAAGGACACCCTGCAGAGAGACCTTGATAAATCAGAGGCCTGGGCAATCACCAGCAGTATGAAGTTTAACACAGAGGAGTGACGGATTCTGCATCTGGGAAATGAGAGGATGGAAAGCAGTGCCACAGAAGGGGACCTGGGGCCCCTGGATGATGGCAAGTTGTACATGAGTCAGCAGTGCCCCGGCAGCCAGGAGGGCCAAGCGTGTCCTGGGGGGCATCAGGCACAGCATCGCCAGCCGGGCAAGGGAGGGGATTGTCCCGCTCTGCTCTGCACTGGGGCGGCCTCACCTCGAGTGCTGGGGGCAGTTTTGGGTGCCACAATGTAAAAACAGTATAAAACTATTAGAGAGCATCCAAAGGAGAGCTATGAATATGGTGAAGGGCCTTGAGGGGAAGCTGCATGAGGAGTGGCTGAGGTCACTCGGCCTGTTCAGCCTGGAGAAGACTGAGGGGGCACCTCATTGCAGTTACAACCTCCTTGTGAGGGGAAGAGGAGGGTCAGACGCTGATTTCTTCTTTGTGTCGACCAGTGACAGGGCCCAAGGGAATGGCCTGAAGCTGTGTCAGGGGAGGTTTAGGTTGGGTGTTAGGAAAAGGTTCTTCACCCAGAGAGTGGTTGGGCACTAGAACAGGCTCCCCAGGGAAGTGATCACAGCACCAGCGTGACAGAGTTAGAGAAGTGTTTGGACAATGTTCTCAGGCACACGGTGTGATTCCTGAGGTGTCCTGTGCAGGGTCAGGAGTTTGACTTTGATGATCTCAGTGGGTCCCTTCCAACCCAGGATATTGCATGATTCTATGCTTCTATATTCCAGGATATGGACCATCAGAAGGTGGTTGGATCAAACTACTTGCTAATACAATACCTGATGTTACCAATCTGATTCCACGGGGGTAAAAAATAAATTGCTACACTAGTGACTGACTGAAGGGTGAACATGGAGAGGAGTTGCATTAAGCCACTTTGTCTACTGGTCTTGCAATATGCGAGTCAAATGAGGGAAGTCTGTGCCACAGAATGGTGAAAGTTGAGGGATTCAGGTACTACTGAGGCTGTGTAACATTACTGTTAGAACAAATTGGGTTTTTACCTTTTTCACCAAGACATCTTAGAAATCACAGCTTTTACAAGCAATAATGCAATTGACAATGTCACTTAGTCTTACATGTTGCTGTGTGTGTATAAATTATGATATGCTTTTAACTGAACGATGGACCAGTTATCCTGTAGGACATCCTCACCTTCAGTGCACAAGAGAAAAATACATCACAAGCAAGGCAGTGGTATGTGCACCTCTCTATCCAGGCCTTACTTCTTTACATCTTCAAATTTACAAGCTAAATAATTTTGGAATCAGCTTTTTTGTGGTTAAAAAAAAATTTAAAATCTGAATAGCTGCTGATCTCATGCTTAGTTTTAACAAACATGTATTTTTAAAGTACTTAAAATGATAACATAAGATAGATAACAATTTTCTCCTTGATCAGTCTAGTCCAGTGTTTCAAAAACTGTTACTAATGAGTAGCATTTATCTGATAGTCTATTTAATTGTTTCTATTTCATACATCAGTAAAACTCTGCTCAGCTGAAAAAGGTCATAACTTGAAAATGTAGTTCAGGAATATGTGTATATTCTTATTTTCTTCTGCAACATCTAACACAATTGCCTTTAATTACTGATAAAAAATATATTTTGTGGAAGTTTAAAACAAGCTAACAGAAATTGAAAGCTGTTTGGCTCATTTTCTGTGCTAGCCATGGGGTTGATATAACTAGCAGAACTTTCAAAGCTTTTTATAATGCTTATATAGAGGATCTTTTCTCTGTATCTTTTGGTGGCATGACTTCTTGAATGCAGGGGATGTTGCATAGCACTCACTGTGTGATTATTGGTCTTAGCATGCAGTCTTTTGTGTGTGATGAACCTAGGTGATATCTTTAGAAAGTTATGGTTTTCATCAAAACCTTGATTGAAAAGCTTGCGGTGTTCTGAACTGTATGGTTAGTTACAGTTGTCCATTTTATTTGGAAATGTGTTGACATTCTAGATAGACCTACTGCTTAACTCACATGCTCATGTTTCTTATGGCCCTAGATTACATCATTGGTAGAATGACCATGTCTTCTCAATCCTGCTCACTTCAGGCAATTCATTTCACTGAAAGGAGTATCATCCTTGTGTGCTGGGTCGTGCTACAAACAGATTTTTTTGACCTCTTTTTCTGAAAGAATATAGTGATCAGCAAAAGCATTTTGTCTCTATTTGGTATGCAGGAGCATGAAAAGATCCAAAACAAAGCCGTGGATATGATTAGTCCTCACTCCTCATCTCCCTCATGCTCTAACAAACAGTAAGAAGCATCCCTTAGACTTCTGGTGTTTAGGCTACACTGGCAGAAATCCTATGTCATAAATTTGGTGACACCAGAGATGGAGAAATGTGAGGTAATTTTTCTGCGCTTGTTCACCTAACCATGCACTGATCTTAAAGCTTCCATGGAGAAGATGTAAAGTTACAAAATTATTCTCTGAAACCCAGAATATTTTCATAATACAAAATTTTTTCTGCTCTAAATCTAAAATCAAACCTGAAATCACTTGCAACCTGATAAAGGAGAGAAAAAGTCAATTTATAATTAATCAAAGGCTTAATTTTTATTTCAGCTCATATTTAATGTTGCTAGTATAATTAAATTTCCAGAGAGAATTTTGACTTTTCCTTCAAGGCCAAAATAATTCACCTACAAAATTTTAAAAGATTTCAGAAGTTCTAATTCCTTCTTGCCAACTGCCTCTCACAAGATTTCATTTTAAAATATTATTTCTTTTTGAAGATAAAAAATGCATTTTTAAGAAATCCTAACCAGTTCTACCTCAGATTTCCATACCTTTCCACCTGTGATAATGGAAAAATAATATCAATATAACAGGTATTAGATATAAAATCTAGTCATTCCTGCTAAAATAAAGAGAAACTTTCTGACTTGTGATATATGAAAAAATCCAGTGGTGGTGATCCAAGTTCTGTTGGGAATTTCTATGTAGATTGATTTCATGCTGGTTTACTGTGGTCTAACACAAATTTAGGAGCAATGATTAGCTATAACAACTTTTATTGTTATTTAAATCCATCTTTCTTACAGCCTTAAGGGAAGGTCCTTATTGTTGATGGTGGGTGTTCATCTGAGTAATGACTCACTGATCTAAGTAAAACATGGCCAAGTTCACAAGACACTATAAAACAACACAAAAATTTCAAAGCAAGCCTTAAACCAAAGATATTACAAGATATTTCACCCATTTCCTATTCTTACTCCATACTTTACTGAAAATGGTATATTAAATCTTTATCAGGGAATCCCAGTTAGATTGGGGTTGGTCCAGCTATTCAGAGTAGACTGTCATCAATAGTGGGAATGGCAAGAGAAAAATCCAGGAAATCAATGGCCATAATGATGAGATAGGTATTGTTCTTATAGAAGTACCTTGGGGAGGAGACTCAAAAGTAAGTGGACTGGAAAATATTCCCATATTTAGCCTACCTAATTTTCTTCTTCCTTTAAACTAATCATATATAAATAAAGTAGCTGTTAAGAGTAATTCTACTAAATCTACCCTAAATAGTCATTATTGATTTGCATTATAGTATGAATCGATAAGGAAAGGAAAAATAGAAAGCATGGGTAATAAATAAAAAAACCCAACCCTTCAGGCATTCTTTCATAAAAATGTGCCAAAATACCCACTGTCAGCAAGCACTTTGTATTTCAAATGCCACCTATATTATATAGTAATTTTAGATATAGATTGAGTTTATTGCTTGGCTCAAGAATTTAAAAAAAAACTTCTGGTGTTTATTATGCAATACCAGAGTCACGTGAAAAGGTGACCTTGTACATAGAAATTACTTGTGAGTATAAATAAAAATTCAGAATTTCAGTTCCAAAGAAAAAAAAAAACACCCAAACATTTAAAAAAAAATTGCTTTGGGAACCCATTAGAAAGAACAAAGGGGAAAATGGGTATTTCATGCTTATGAAATGGTGTGAGAAAATGTGAGTTGCAGATTTTATACTCATAAGGCAAGGTAACTAAGATGAAGAAATAAACACGCAGTATACACCTTGCTACAAATATGATATGTTTGTATACACACACACAAATATAGATATATATTTGTGTACACACCAGAATAGCTGATGACTCTTCTATAGTTAGAAGCTGGTGTACACTTCATTAGCTCTGCCAAGTGCAAGCCATTCAGTATAAAGATGTTGCCTGCTCATTTCTGTCTTTGTCCTGAATTGCTACTTTCCACTGATAAGGCATATAAAAATTCAATGGACTTTTTAGGGAAATGGCTGTTGGGAGTTATAAAAGATGCTACCTGTTTTGGGAGAGGCCTTAATTGATATGAAAAGCACAGGTATTGTAAGAGGTTTTCATTTAACTAACTGTGTAGGGAGGTCTTGCATAGCAAAGGGAAGCATCTGTAAATCTCATTGTTCCCTTCTGCACCCCAAACACGCAGACCAGATTCTCAGCTCATGCAAATTAGTGAAGCTTCACTGATTTTGCAGAGACTGTGCATGGATAATGGCATTGTACTACAGCCTGAGAAAAAGTGGAGCCGTAGCCGTCCAGCTTTCTGGGGGGCCAAAATCTTCTCTGATTTAAAACTAGATTCCCCTCTGATTTATTTATGGTACTGAAACCAAACCTCTTGACACAGGAACAGAAATCCCTCCCTTCTTCTGACTTTTAATGCATTTCACAGACTTTCCCACAGGTGAAGACCTTAACCACTCCCAATCCCTGGGCTAATCCATGCTCTAAAGGTCTAGACTCCTCCTGACTTTCAGAGCCCAAAGAATGAACACAGTCAGGACAACCATTTAGATGACATACAAGTACTGTGGTTTAGAGTTACAGGCATTGGAATTTAAAAAAAAATTAAAAATTACTGTTCTGTTTAGTGCCTTTTCTAAGAATGTTTGTCCTTTCACTGACACCTCTTTTAAATCACTGTTTTGGTCCCTCTGCTTCCTTCGACTCCATCCTTCATCATGATTTTGGGTCGTAATGCCTAGAAATATTTTTATACATATTGGGAGAGTTATAATAATATTTTGAAGCTTTACAGAAAAGGAAATCTCCCTACACTGCTGGTTTTTGCTAGGCATCCCAATAGACACATTTTTTTGCTATTTCCAATAGGAACTGTTAGTATGCTTTCCTATACCCCTTCCCAAACATACAGGCTTCAAGATGGGATTCCTATTATCTTACCACCTGAAAGTACCCCTTTAGCCACCAAATGGAGCTGAATGTGCAAAATTCTGCTTTATTTTAAAGGGAGGAAAGAGTTATTAGCAATTAATCCTTGGTATCAAACATTAAATTCCAAACAGGGTCTGAACTGTCATAAGAAAGTAACGATAATGTGTCATTTCCTTCACATCCTGCAGGCTAGGACTGCCAGATCTTTGCTAAACACCAACCCTGTGAAGACTGAAGGTTCTCTTAAGGAAGAGAGTGGAGAAAACACATTTTAAACACCTTTATGCTTGATCATGGGCTTACAAATATGCAGTAAATTAAGGTGTAACCTAACATTTTAAACTACTGGCAAGTGTTCATTTTGTCCTTCACCTATCAGTGCCAACAGGTTTGAAGATTAATGGAATACATACCTTTCAGATTAACTGGCAGACATGTCTGCTATCTTTGGCTTGGCATGCAGCTATTAGACTTTGCAGGATGTCATAACACTTTTGTGTATGCCTCTAAAATGGACTTTCACCATCTCTATTTACAGCTATTCATCTAAAATGCTCCAGAAGTTATTATTCTAAAAGGCAAATGGAGTAATATTTATTTCACCTTGTTTGACCACGGCTAAAGAAATGTTAACCTGAGTAGTTAACAAATTTTACTTACCTATTTCCTTTCTGTCAAGTTTTGAGTACATCAGAAGCTGCAAAATCAACACTCCACAAGAAACTTTTGCTTGTGAGAAGGTCTTGCCAATGCACAAGTTGCGTAACATACTTTAGGATACAGAAGCTGTAGGGGAAAAAAAGACCCCATAGAGATGATCAAAAACATCAAGAGCTGCAGGCAGCAGATCAGAGACTCAACAAAGTGAGTAGAGCTGTGTTTGAAAGGTGAAAACATACTCGACATTGATCTTCTGCCAAAACGTTGACGTGGCATGGGATCAGCAATGAACAAGGTCATGAAGCAACTGGAAGTTTATTAACATGAATCTTAACCAGACAAGGACAACAGGTCTCTTTCATATGAATCATAAATGACTTTGAAAAATGCATGAATAAATAGCTCAGGAGGATGACAATGCAACATTTAACCTTTTAGTTGCTGACTGGGGTTTACACCAGAGGTCAAATGGCATTATCATCAGAAATCTTTAGGAAATCCTTTTGTGATTTATTTTGGTGATCTTAATCCAGACCTATTGGATATATTTTCCTATCATGAAAGTTAGTTACCAAATTATCAAACCAGCCAACATTTACTCTGAGTATTTATTCATTCCCAAAGAATTTCTACAGAGATTCATACTGTATCTTTCATTGTTTGTTCTGAGTATTAATAATCTTGGTGATTGTTTGGATAAGACATAGCTGCATGTGGAAACTGATGATACTGTAAACTATTGCCATGAAACAGCAGCACTGTGAATCCCCTTTGGGATTTAGGGGAGATTAAAAAAAAAAAAAGGAAAAAATAAAAGAAAAAAAATCCTTATGCAGGATTTTTGTTTAAATTCTATTCTGCAGTTGCAAGTTACAGATTCATGACTGTAAAGATCACATGCCAATCTCCTAGATATCCCTCGAGCAGCATCAATTTGACTTCTGTAGGTAAGTTTACATTAGTGGGACAAAAAATTTCCAATGTTGCATTTGTGTTACTAAACAGATGTCATTATTTAACAGGCATAGGGATTTTAAAAGGGCTTAAGTCACACAAAAGTATAAATACCTTTGAAAGTCTTTCAGACACAAGAGCACCAGTAATTTAGACAATCAAGTGCTCCAGCACTAAATTAGCATACAAACATAATTAAACCAACATAAATTAAATTTTTTTACCAGATATTTATTAAATCTTCCTCATCAGTCAAAGACTCTTGACCAGCTTCAAAAAGGCCTATTTTCAAACGTTAATTCTGCAGTTATGTCATTGTTGATGGAAAGGCAGACGTTTAGTCTGCAAATTATGTTTGTTTTTACAATGTAATTATGTATTAGAGTTCTGTGTTGTATGAAATTTGAAAACCTTCAAGGAATTACCATGGTAAAAAAAAATAGATGTTTTGAGCCAATTAAATTTCTTCATGCAAGAGAATTTAGTCTCAACAGCTCATTTTACAGAATTGAGAGATCACAGGAACGAGTGCTGCTTCTCTGATATCCAAACACACTGTTACATTATTGATTTCTTTGGCAACAAAGAAAGCCAATGGTTTATAAGGTCACTTACAACACTTTGCTTTTTGCAGAGATAACTATTTTCTTCCTTCTTGAAAGAATCTGTGAGATCCTAAAACCTTACAGGAAATAAGCTGCCAGTTACACTTAAAAGCATGTGGTGTCACAGAAATTCTCAAAACAAGGTTGAGGAGGAAATGCAATGTTGCATATATTCTTACCTTTGTCATTACCACAGCTTTAAACTTTCCTGCCTAAGGAAAGTTTACTTCATTATTAGTACAGATAGCAAGAGGTTGTAGTTTGATTTGCTTTCTAATCCAATTTTTAATTAAAAGAAAATCTTTTGATGAGAGATCTTCTGTTTGCTTTCATCCTGGAATCCAACATTTTGGAAAAGATAAGGAATCACATATGCTACCAGCTTGTTGTTCTTTTATAGGGAGACTTTGTTGCCCTAGTGCACAAAGAATTCTGTCTCAGGGAAAACACATGGAATGTTGATTTTTAAGTAAATTTCTGGATGCCTATTTATTTACATAAATATGGATTTCTTCACTTTTATACCTTAGCACTTTCAGCTATTTCAACATGGCAATTTTCCTTTTTTCCATTCTCAAAAATATCTATTTTAATCTATAGTAACCTCCCTTTCCAAAATCCCCTTTTCATTTTTCTTTCTTTCATGGAAATCTTTGACAAGACAAATTAATTTGTGCTTTTGGGGGTTTTTTTTAATTTGCTTTTAATGGATTACATTACTTCTGCTAGAGAGCTATTAAATTGAGTATTGTGCTACATCAGGTCAACAGACGCTTGTCCTTTTCTCATCAGTGTATGCTCCACACTCCCAAGTCAGCAGGGAATATCTCCTCTAGTTGTAGCCTATTATTACTGTTCAATATTTACACCTTTCCAGTGGTATCAGGGTGTCAGGAGCTAGAAAAAGTAGCGTCTCAAATAGCCAGCAGCTTTCACATCGAGAACTGAAATTATGGACGATAAATGCGCGTGCCTGTTTTGTCACTGAGGAAACTCTGAAGATGAGTGTACATTAAGGGGACAATCACTGATGCTTGGCAGTGCTGATGCCTACCTGAATGCCAAGAGAGATATTTTGGAGGTGAAACAAGGTAGAGTTGGCAACAACATTGTACTCACCAACTCTAGAGAGACTTCACACAGGTAAGTGCATGAAGAATTCTGCAGTAGCAATGAAAGCATAAGGGAAATTGGTACAGTAATCAGTGACCCTGATGTAGACATGTCAGGTCTACTACCTATTATAATATAAATATTCATTTCCTATTGTCCACGTTTTATTGACCTGATGTCAGCTGAAAAACACCAGCTAGCACTTCTGGTTATTTCAGTGGAGGACGGAATGCTCCTAAGATACAGATACAAGCACAACAAGCTCTACAGATAATATGAATAAAAGATGTACTGGTTCCTGTTTTGAGGTGAAAGAATCTTTAAAGAAATATTTTTTCTTGTCAGAAAAACAGCTTTTCCTGAGCACTAAAATGTTCAAAAGAATCCCATCTTTTTGATTACTTACAGCATTTTGAAGGAACTGTTCCCACCCTTGTTAATCTATGTGATTGACAAGGTCTACATTTGACTGCATTTTTTCTTCATTAGACAAGTCTACTTTTCATTTTAAGTAGTGAAACAAATCCACTGCCACAGAAGTATTTCAATGTTGTCACTAGATCTGTGCTGCAGCAATTTAAAACTTCAGAAAAACATGTGGGATTGAATCCCATTCTTCTGTTTAGAAAGGTTTGAGATATAAAAACTTTCATAAAATTTAACCCTAGAAGGACACTGTTATACACATAAATTACTCTGGCAAAGACAGCAGAACAGTGGATCAGTAACTACTTGGTTTGTTATAATTTCTTACAATTTAAAAGTAGTCTTCAGAACTACATAAAATAGTAGTCATTGACTCATACAATTGTAGAATGGTCTGGGTTGGAAGGGACCTTAAAGATCATCTGGTTCCATGGACAGAGACACCTTTCACTACACCAGGTTGTTCAGAGCCCCTTGAATACTCCCACAGCTGGGGCATCCACAACTGCTCTGGGATACCTGTTCCATTGACTCACCAACCTCATACTAAAGAATTTCTTCCTACTACCTAATCTAAACCTGACCTCTTTCAGTTTGATTCCATCCCCCCTTGTTCTGTCACTACATATCCTTGTAAAGAGCCTCTCTCCATTTTTCTTGCAGGCTCCCTTCAAGTACTAGAAGGCCACAATCAGGTCAACTCAAAGACTTTTCTTTTCCAGGCTAAACAATCCAAATTCCTCGTAGGCAGAGGTCTATCCCTCTTATCACCTTGGTGGCCTCCTCTGGTCTTGCTCAAACAAGTCAAAGTTCTTCCTCTGCTGAGGACCCCCAACCTGAATGAAGCACTCCAGGTGGGGTCTCACCTGGAATGTCATCTTCTTGGTTCCATTTCAATGCTTTATTTTGTGCTTATTCCCTGATGGATTTGCATGCTCTCTCAGGAAAATAATACTGCCATTGCATTCATTTAAATGAATAGTATTAGGAAATCAGCTATTCAAATTAGTTTTATAGTACTTTTAGTGCACTTTTAAAGTATGTAAATGTATGTTCTTATTTAACCACCTTGACTCTGAAAATCTGGACCTAAACTGCTGTAAAACAACACAAACCAAGAGATTTCTGATTGATATTCATGTTGCAACTGGTACATTTTTGGATGCATTTTATGACAAAGGCTAGCATAGGACAAAGTAGAACAAACATAAATGTGTAATTCATCATGTGTCATAGGAGGGGATGAATTGCTCTAGCAGGTATTGCTCTCTTGCCATCAGCTGTGTAAGGAACTCTCTCCAACTAGCAATGAGCAGGTACCTAAATCAGACTGCTCAGTTCAGGGGCTCTCACTTAATAAGTGAAATCTACATTCAAAGCTCTCCTTCCAGAAGCACAAAAGCCATGCATAGCATCACAGATGTATGACATTATATATGCTGCTGCTTTAGCCTCTCTCTGTTGAGGCTGTTTTGTCTCCCACAACATGCTGCATCGTGTTCTCAGCACTGTGCACTCACCTCTGAGGACTCCTTTTGATGCTGTATTTTGCATCCTCTTCCACTTTCAAAGTGGCAAATTTTCAGCCTTTGCAAGCTACCTTTGGACTGGGGGCTGTTAGCCCCACTGCAAATTCTCATTTCTATGTCATGGGTTAATGAAAAAAATTAATAATACTTTGTTACAGATCCCAGTCATAAGCTGCACCTTCATTGGCCACATAAATTGTTATTCAGTCTTGTTTTGGACACAGAACATATTGTGTTTCCACCACCTTTCGATAACCTTGCTTTTTAAATATGTTTTGGGGAATATACTCATATTTCTGTCTCCCATAGTCAGCTGCTTGATTTTAAAGGAAATTTGGCAAGACACTGTATTCCCTAAGGTGCTTTAATATTCCTTAAAATGTTACCCTCAGTCGTCTGAGGCCTGCTTATACTGTTTTCTGCTGGCCTGAAGTCTCAGATCTGAGGGGACATTTAACTGCGCTTTTCTGCTTTTGTATTTCTTTTGTCAGATAGTTTTATTCCTTTCCTTTTTTTACTCAGATATCCCTCAGAAGCTGAGAGCCTGGCAAAGGCATAGTCCACCGGTGACTGGACCTGTGTACTGTTGAGAAGCTCCAAAACATCTCTGATGTGCCAGGTACTGCTCAGAGAGTGTCACCACCTAGGCTGGGGTTAAAGCCACGTGTGTGTCATTTCTCAGCAGACAACAGGCGGTCTCCTCACATACAGAGCAGATGCAATCTCATCCTGTTCAAGCTGCTGGCTGGCTGGCATGGCTAGCAGTGCACTGAGGCTGGCTCAGGGGACTCAGCATTAAGGTAACACCAGCGCACAGCTTTCTGCCATCCTCGAGCACCAGCAGAGCGAGCTCTGCACAGAGCAAAAAGTAGTGTAGACAGAACCCTGAGCCTGGAGTAAATTCAGAGGTGGAATAATCCTTAAAACTGCCCTTGCAGTGTGTGGGCTGGTCACTCTGAACCCCTTCTTCTCCTTTCCCAAATCCTTCCACGTCTCCAAGCAGCAGCTTCCCTCATTAGTTTTTCAGTCTGTGCAGGGCAGATCACTTTCACAACAGCACTTGCTCACCCTTAATCCAACATGCTCTATTTATTCTTTGGACAACAAGCTCCTGTGTCAAGACTATACTTCCTAATTCTGTACAGAATGGGGATTTTAATGATGGGGAACAAAATCGACCCCTAAAGAGCTGTTAGCCATAATGTCCTTTTGGAAGTGGTTATTTGTCATTCACAGTAACAGGTCTACACAATTAGCATGTGATCATCATGCATTTAAAAATAAAGATGAGGGAGGGGACACTCTCGCCCTGATGGAAATTGCTCCCACTTTGTAGAGTTTATTGTTGTCTTGATTGCAGAGAGGTTACAGGCTGCTGCAAAGCTCCTGATGAATAACCCTTATTATGTATTACATGCCGCATGATTTATGCTGAACATGGCACCTTATGATCTGTATTTCCACCATCCTTTCATAATGCTTTTGTAACTTAGCTCAGCTTGTCCTCTCTTTAACCTTTGTATTCAACACATATTTACAAATATGCATATTTTACACATTCATATGACATTTTGCCCTCTCGCCTGCTGGCTCCACCTTCGAACACTACTGGAAGCCACACAGATTTTAATGCAAACCTCCTTTTAGTGTTTCTTTCAGTGTGGACAAGGATAAAGATGAAAAAACCCCCAACATATCATAGCATTGTTCTTCATTAATTGTTTTGGTACAAAAGCTGAGGAAAAAAAAGGAGAAATGGAGCAAACCCCTTGTCATTAGAGTTTAAAGCAAACCAATTTCAACTAGTCCTCCCATAATTATAGCGGGAGGAAAGGCTAATGCATATTAAAACAGAGTGTTTCTTGCAGACAGGATCATTTAGCTGTACTGATGAGCAAAAGGAAAACTAGTAATATATTAATGATTCCTTCAGCTATAGTTGTTCACATATGTTTTGCAATAGGAATGCACTTTGGTGAATGCCAGCAAAAAGGGATTGTGACATTATGTTTACGACTGTGTGTTTGTTTGAAGAAGATTTTTTTTTTAAGTTAATTCAAATGTTTTTTAGCTTTATAAATCATCGAACTTTTTAAGATCCTTCTAAATCGTTTTGTAAAATTAGATTGATGGAAAGTGTTACAGACAAGCCAGGTATTGGTATTTGAAGTAGTAGTTTTGCAGCATTCAGCTGATGATCTCTTTTTCTCTCCCTGAATGGCTCCCAAAGAACACTACACTATTATCATCTGGATACCTTTGCAGTGCTGTGCCCAGAACTGCCTTGGGTAAGATAACCAAGTACAGTAAATATATACGCAAGTCTCTCTGCAAAGCCCACTTGCTTTTAAGCCTGTTTCTGCCTTAGTGGGATTCATTGCTTCCCTAAGCAGCCCTTGTAATTTTCAGCAAGGTCCTTTAACTCATTTAATGTGCAACATTTGTTCATGCCTAATTTGTCTGAGCCAGGCCATGTTTATGTTTTCCTTGAGTTGCAGAAAGGTTGATTGTGAGGGTGGAACTGCCTGCCTCTAGTGAATATACTTCTTTCCGAATTACAGTAATTACCGCAGGTTTCATTTGGTTGGTGCTCCCCTCTGTGCCCCTCCTTGACAAGGTTAACAAGCAGAAGGTAACTGAACATCAGAAGATAAGTGTCTGATCACACGGGCAGTTGTTGACAGTACCACTTCTCTGGTGATGGTGATAGTGTTCTCTACTGGATTCGTCTGCAAAGGCACGTAGGAATTAAGTTTGCAACCCTAAGGATAACTGTAGATGTCAACAGATCTGCATTACACCCAGCTTGAATCCTGAAGAATATGCTGCCTCTGCTGAACAAAGACAATAGAGATAATTAGAGGTTTGGCGGGTTTTTCCTCTAATCCTCCCTCCCACCTTTTTTAAAAAAAAAAATTTATTGTAGCCAACTTTTAATGAAAAGTAATAAATTCCATTAAAATCTTTTGTATACTTTCTGTTCTAAGTATTGACTTAGAACAGCAGAACAGAATCTTTCTTGCCTCCCTTTTTGTCTATCTAGATATGTATCTGTGTACAAATATATATGCATCTGTGTATTTAAGTATAAGTGTCACCAGGAATATATATGTAGTTATGCCTACATATATCTATATATGATCGATCTCTCTCTCCCTTTCTCTCTGTATACTTACATGTATCTAGAAAACAGAAAGGTAGGATTTGCCTTTAGAAATACAGAATTGCATCAGAAATATGATTTTCCCTGAAATATTGTAAAATTAACTCGCTAATAAAGTACTTACAGCTGTCACTGGACATCTCAAGCTGCAGTTGGTGACCTCAAAGTCTTAAATGTAAAATTATGAAGGAAAATCTACCTTTCAGTTATTTTCTCCTGGTGACAACTGCATAATAAGGGAACAGACATTTTAGTTTTAGCATAATTTCACTTTGAAGTACTTCCCTCTTGAAATTTCTCTTACAATACCTAATATCACCAGGCAATTCAGTGCTTAATGAACTGAAAGACTTAATATCCAAACATGTTTTCTGAGGAGCCAAGATTTTTATAAACATCAGGTATCTCAGAATTCTCTACTAATTACCTCAAGGATTCAAACTAACCCATTCTTTTTAATTCCCATCACCCAAAATTTATAATGCCTGCATTTACCTTATTTTTCCAAGGGATTAGGTCACCTCTCAGTCACAACCATAATAAGTCAGACTTTAGAATTATTCATATTCAGATGTGTAATGTTTATGCAACTGTGAGAGGGAATGTTTCTCATACATGAGGTATATGGTAGAAGATCTCAGACATGCAAATGGCATATTTGTAACGCTCCTATTATGAAAATAAAATCACAGAAGTTTATCAATAACTTACAAACTGGTTTCCAGTCTGATCTCAAGTTAATTCCAGTGACTTCCAGAAAGTGGCATTTTTTTAGCTTAGTGTGAGAGGTATAGGAGATTCCTTGATTTAAACAGATACTGACTTTCAGACAATTTTAAGCACTTAATTGAACGTGCAATACATTTTCAGATATACTAGGAAATAATTGTTATCTTGGAACTTTTATTAGAGGTAATAAAAAATAAATCTCACATATAAGGAACTTGCATTTTTCACATCTTAGAATAAGTAAGGGAATGATCCTCATTTTCTGTGAGAAAATATTAGTAGAATTTGGTTTGTTTTAGCCTAGCTTAATGTATATATAAATACAGATGCTTCTCCTTGAGCTGGTCCAGTGCAGGCCCTATCAGGGAAAAAAAAACAGGCACAATGGTTCTTACACACTTAGATTAACAAGAACAAGTGGTTTGAGCACAAGCTGAAACAGTATGTCATAATTTGTAAAGGAAAGAATCTTTTCGTGCTTCCCCAAAACACTCTGAGTTCAGAGTGATTCCTTACCACACAATTTTTGACCCATTTAAGAATATAGGCAGACCTGAACAAACATTTTCCTGCTTCGAGAAGAAACGAGAAAGAAAGAAAAAATAAATCCTCAGACTTTTAAAATATGTGCATAAGCAAACTTGATTTGTTTATGAAATGGTTTTAGGTCTAAGTAGCACCACTGCTGATTCGTCATTAGATGGGTAAGAGCTGGGTTTGATCCAACAGGCTTATGCACAAGGTGCAGATTTCTGTACCACAAAGCCCTCTCCTTTTCTACTCTGTCCTGACACGCATGGAGTCCAAACACAGCAGAGGGAAAATCTGATGCCGATAAAACTCTGAAAGCAATGACTGTAATGTGTGGTATACTGACTGTATGAAGAGCCCCAAAAAATGGGTGGCTAACAGGTCACTCACTGTTTGAACAGTGCTTAGCTTCACTGAGGATGGACACCATTTAATAGCAAGGATGTTAATTAATTCACTTGGGAAGAATGGACATTCAAACCATTTCCCTGGGACAATTAATGCAGTCTCCAGTCAGAGGATCAAAGGTAAAAGCCAAAGCTCCTTTTTGTAGTCTGTGAAATGAGGTCAACACAAGCAGGAAGGCAATTCAGGAAAACTAAAGATGCCTAATTTATATGCCTGAAGCAGACAGTTGTGAACATCCCCTGTGGAGAGCAACAAGAATGTGTCAATGCTATTCCACAGTAAAAGGATTGTTAACTGCAGAGCTACAATATAAAGAAAAAAAATAACTTCATGAAAAAACTCCCTACTGAAAAATGGAAAATTGCTTTTTTCTATCAACAGGTAAATTTAACTTTTTTTGATAACACAGTACATGCATTGGAAGAAACTAACATAGTGTACTATTCAGTCAAGCTCACAAACTTAAGAGCAAAACTTGTTATCTGTCTTTTAAAATTTAAAAGAAACTCACACAAATTCCCCCCCAAAAGCCCAAAACTGGCTATGTTTTGATAATGAGACAAAATTAGAGTAAAGCAACAAATTGTGAAGCATGTGCTGCAAAAAAGAACAAATTCTTCAATAGCTACAACCTTTACACAAGGAAACAGAAGAGTTTATTCTTGTGGGAGGTGAGAATATTTATTTTAAATCACAATATTCTGTTTAAAATCATTACTTGAGAAGACAGAGGGTGGGGGAGAGCAACCCTAAAGAAATGTGTTGGCTGTAGATCTCTGAGCCACATTCTCTTGGAGTCAGACTCCCATTTTCCTGTGAGCACTTGTACTGCCAAAAAACAGACAAACAATTTTATCAATATGTATTTTCTCCCACGTCTTTTGGCTTAAGACCGTCCTCTTCATACAATACAGCATTACTGACACACAGAAGGCTTTTCACATCATGGGCCTGCTGTTGATTTACATGTAGATTACTATTCAGAGCTATACATGCTGCCAAGCTCATTTCATTCCAGATGAAGAAGAATATTTCTCAGACTTTATCTCAAACTTCAATGGGTTTTCATTTTTGTAAGAGGGCAGGTTTGATATGTTCTGCTTATAAGTATATACAGGATCCTCTAACATCCCAAAGAAAGGGTCCTGAATATATGGACTACAAAGATTGCGAACAACTGATGCTTTTTACCTTTGCCCCTAGACCAGGTGAATTGGGTTCCACAGAATATTCAGCTGGTCGAAATAAGCAGAAAACTAGAGTGTTTCCTGAGAAGGGTAAATAATGTATTACTTCTCTGTGCTAGTGAGTGATTGTCTTCAATGTGTTTTTCACTGACAGTGTTAGGGGAACCTTGATGACATTCTCACTTCATTTCAGACTAAGCTCCTGTGGAATTCCACTTTATCCACAACTTGCTGCACTGACCTACCTTTTCACATATCACAAAACCTCTGAGTTTTTCTGGATTACCTGCCCTGCACCTTGGAAAATCATCAGTTGTTTCATTCACAGTAGTTCCTAGTGGTTTTATTTCTACTTATACAAGTGTATCCCTGTGGAAGAGGAGCATTAAATAAAGAAGAACAGATCCTATAGAAAAGACACTACCCACACGTTGTTTACCTCGTAACTGAACACTCAAATCAATAAATCTACCTATCCTTCCCTGCCTTTCCATTCCCTTACCTGCTTTTCCCTTCCCTTTGCCTCTGCCTTGCCTACTATCTTTGCACAAAATTAAAAGTTTAGTCAGTTTTATTTTAAGTCTCTATTTCTGCTTAAGAAAACTCAGAGATGTATAATATCACTTATTGGCTTCTCAAAACAAGCCATAGGGCCTGACCCCTGCAAAATACCTGTCTCCCAACACAGCACTGCCTACATCCAAGCGTTTATTCTGTGGGATGACAGCTACGAGTGCTGCACACTACCCATAGTATATATTTCATCACCCAGCGTGGAAAGACACTATCTTCCGATGGGGTCTGAAGTGAAAGATTTTTAAGTGCTCAAACACATTTAGAGAGGGATGTAGACAGCAGCAGACTCATCAACCAAGCCCACATGGCCCACTGTGAAAGGGTTTTTGCCTGGAGAGTTCAGGGGTCTCAGTGGGCGACCTGTTGAGCAGCGGCATGCAGCAAGTGGCCTCTCTTGTCTTCAGTGAGCATCCAAAAAGATGCTGAGGGGGAACAAAGCCCTTTTAAACACCTGAGTTGGGATTAGTTGAATTCTGATGTGTGTGGAGGAAATCTATGTGCATATGCTAATGCCTGGTTTTATTACCTGCAGAAACAGGCCCCACTAGAGATGACATACGGAAAAAGAACACTTATCTTTTCTATATATTATCCCTTCCTTTCTAAGTCAGCACCTTTGATCTTATCTATTAGCTAGCCAGTATGCGGAGAGGAGCTCTATAGACAGTGGAAGTTGCTCTTTCTTTCTGGCTATTCTTGTGTTCTGGAAGTGCAGAAATAGCTCAATTGAAAAACTTTCTGTCTGTTAACTGTGAACAGTCTTTAAAAGAATGGGAAAGAATCAGCTTAAAAGAATCTGTTAAAAACTGCTAAGAAACAGTAACCTTTAAGAATGCAGAGTTGCTGTTGATATTAACACAAATGCCATCTGAATTCTCAAGATCCTAATCCACTTATATAAGCATACATCCATATCTGCAGCAAAATTAAATGCATTTCAATATATATGCCTAGCACATGCCAGTGGAATGGAAATTATATGAGCAGGGAGATGCAAATATCCCGCAAATATGTGTACAAGCACATAAAATAAGTAGAAAAAAAGACTCTGGATAAACTCATTGCATCTCCACTGTGCAATTTTGCTGTCCAAGTCTAGTGCAAGTGGCAGGTGGAAAACCTTGAACTGATCAGCTGCAAACCTGGTCCCAGCAGCTCTAGTGTCATGGCATTAGATTAGACAGGGAGGGCAGAGGATCTCAGCAGTTCCTATCCTCTCAGAGGAACATTCCTTTGTGTTAGTGACACTGAATTCCCTGGTCTCCGGCCAATACAGACAGACTTCATAGTAGGGTTGTTGCTTTCTGCTTAATAAAGTCATAGGCTGAAAAGACCTTATCTTTACTGAAGTAAGAGTGATATGTTATTACCTTCTTTGTTTTAACAGAGCATTACAAAGCTGAGAAGTAATTGCAACTTGCTTTTCCATGAAACAACTGAGCAGTCTTACAGTTTAGTTTCCTGTGGTGAAGCTGTAAAAGTCCCTACCATATTTTCAAAAAATGACTTAGTTTGGGTGTCTTATCTCATTATAAAAATCTACCTGTTTTGCTGGTGAAGAGGCAGTTGGAATTTTAGTGAAGTGGTTGCAAGTTCAGAAGACACAGAAACCATTAGGTACTTTATTCATAAACTTGACAGAAACAAGGAAGAGGTGATGGGGTGATGAAACTTTGCATTCACCTTATTTAAGACTTGTTCTACTGGAATAAACTAACTAATCTAAAAGACTTTCAAGACTAGCCTGATTCAGTGTATTCAGTGTTACCTCTCTTCCCAGGTTGGGAAAAATATTTTAATGTCAGCATGAGTAGTTTCCCAAAAATCTGTAAACCAATGAGCTGATGTAACTATGGACCATCTCTCTGAGCACAACAGATTTCTAATGAGGAATACATGATCCTAGCCCAGAACCTATGAGCCTTCCTTCCTCTCTTTCACTTACACACGAAGGTTTGAAGGATGCAAAATAAGTTGCAGTCACAGTTCTGCACTGACTCTAGTATGTCCGCACTGTAAATCAGAAAAGTTTGGATTGTTTTGGAAAAAAGCCAACACTGCTTTCAATTTTGTGAAATACTATGCAAATAGCTCCTTCTGATCTTGAAGTGGCAGGCCAGTGTGTATTTGTTTATCTTCAGGGGTCTATGCTAAGTAAATCTGGCTTATACTTCATTACTGTTTGCTGTCCTTTCTGTTGCTGTTTACCTTCACATTTGAAAGGAACCTGATAACTGAAAAGTTGGACTTGCAAATGGATTAACGCTACGTCCCACAAAGATAACTGAAGAAATCAATGCCAGTTGGACCTCCCCCTGAGAGCTACATCATGGGCTTCATAAGAGCTGCCTCACAAGATTTATTTGTGCGTCATCTATAATAACTATGCTCTGCTGGTTATTTCTTCTGCACTGACTCGAGGTGTTTTGATTTTTAAACTAAATTTAAAAAATCAAAAAAAAGGCACTGAATTTTCTTGCAGTTGGAGATTAAGCAAACTTCTGCAAATTATAAGCAATAAATTGAGTAACCTGAGAGCTGTAAAACATGTCCTTGTTTTTGGAGACAGTACCAAATGACAGACTACAAGTGTCATTATAACTTCGAGGAAAAATTTTCATTTTATTGCTTTCTCATCATACAAGACAATTGGAAATAAAATCAGATAAGAAGACTATTTCAGGACTCTCATAAGCACTGGCAAGGATTGTTTAGAATCAGTTATAATAAGTTCAGATGTGCTATTTTTGTTGAACATTTTTCCTTATTTGGTAGCATTTCACCGGAGAGTCTGTGTTCTGTGAAACAATTAAAATACACCCACATCAGGGGTGAAAAAAAGAAGTGTATAGAAAACTAATGGACTTCAAACGTACTTTGCAATAATTCACTATCTGTTCAAAAGGACAGCATATTAAGGTCGTCTTCAGACATTTAAAAAAACATGTCTGTAACCCTCCCTTCCTTCTGCTCAGGAGCAGAAGTAAAGAGATCATGTGAACACCAGCACCAGTGGAGGACTCCTAGCTCAAGCTGTCTAGGAAATAACAAGTGTTATGTGCTTAGGCACTTGCAGTCGCTGCTATCACATGCCCTGGGGTACTTATCATACAACACGGAGCAAAGAATGAGTAAAATCTTTGGTCACCAAGCCACTTCTTCCCTGTTTCATTCATCCCTGTAATTCTTTTCCATGTTTAGCATAATCATATGCATATATGTTTCTGTGTAGATGTTTCAGAATAAAAAATTCTGATTTAAAGGTGTTTGAAGAGGCAGGTTTACCTGCAGATCTGATCATGCATGCAAAAAACAAATGTGATGATGTTTCAAGGCTGTAAACAACTGCAACTGCTGCTGGCAGTCACAAAAGCTTAAAAATTTCCCTCCAAAGCTTAAAATGATCCTTCTGACCTTATTTACCCTAATATAAAATAGAGTAGCATGTAAACACTTTAATGATTGGGCTTTCAGGAAGAAAATTATTTCAAACTACTGTTCAACAGGTACAGTTAGCTCTCAGAGGAAGGATATGGGAGAGAATGAATCAAATTGAACACCTGAATAGAGAACTTCTTATTCAGAATTTCCTTATTTGATTATTGTTGATAATACTTTGAAATGTTATCTAATGCTTGGGCTATGTTAGTGTTTGGAGTCAAACTCAGTAATTTTGCTAAGGGTCAGAATCCAAAGCCTGATATACATAATAAAAAATTAAGCTGTCCCCCAAAGAAATGTAATAGTGCCATTTCAGTAAGAAAAAAAAATAATGACATACTGCAAAATTCTCTTCCTTTCCTGACACTCCTGCTTATACAGAAAGTAAAGGAAAAAATCATATTTGAATGATAACCTTTTATAAATTGATTTTGCTTCATGTTAGTGAAATCTTTTTCAGAATCTAAGTGTAGTGGTAAGAAGCTGTTGCTCCTTTTACAACCTCAGCTATGTAGCTGGGAGATGAAGCCAGAAAGGAAAATAAGTGAATCTTTCTGAGATAATTCTCCTCTGCATGGGATGTTTTGTTTGTCGTGAATGTCTGATGGATTTTAGCAATGTCTTTGTCTTTTCCATGTTCTCTGTTAACAGCTTTCAGTGCATTAATGCATACATCATCATTTGGCAATGGTCTTTCTAAAGGAAGAAAAAAAATCTCATTTATGTTTTTATACTCCTTTACATTATGGACTTAATTTTAACCAGTTAACTTAAGGTTTTTATGAATTTCCTTTTCTATATAATTGAAGAAATGTCTGTTTTTCAAGCACAACAAACATCTTAAGGCCTATGTGCAGAAATATTTCTATTATACAAATATGAATTATTAGCAAATAATTCTAAGACTCTCTTTCCCCCCTCCCCTGCAGTAGATGGGCATGTGTGTGATAAGTGTACTAATAGCATACAAATCCCAGAGGAAGGCAGATTTTTATCTTGATCCAATGGATTTTATTGTCAGTCATTAATAAAGAGGATACTTCAGTAATTTTCACTAATTTATATTCAAGATACCAGTTCAGAGAGTAAAAAATTGTATTTGTTATCTCACTTTTGTGAATATTCTGCCAGGGGGTCTAGATCCAAATTTTCCAAACTTGGCAGCTCTCTATATCTATTTAAGAAATTTCTAGTCCGCGGCATCTGTTGCATATCATTTCTTAACCCCAAAATGCCACAGCTGACATGTTTTTGTTTTTTTTTAATAATGCATAGAAAAATAAGTGTGCACATGTCCAAATGATAGCAGAATTGAGCAAAGATTGCTTTCAAAACCAAAGTCCAGGTTTCTTCCACACCACACTGAATGATCTTGACAAAAGGAGTCTCATTTACAGCTCACTGCTCATCTAAAAGAGCATTTATTAAAATTCCATTGGGAATTTAGCCTAGGAAGTTGTCCCTATGTATACACCTATATCTCGGTTCTGGTTGTCTTGCTGAGGAGTAACATTGCATTACAGTAATGAAACAATCACCTAAATATAATACTGTAGCATAGACTATCATACTACTTCCCCCAGGTGTTAGTAGAGCATTTAATATCACTGGCTAGTGACTCATTAAAAACCTGTTACTTTGAGAGAGCGGGTTAATATTCACGGTGATGTATTTTGCTGTACTGAACCTTAATCTTCAAGGTTCAATGCTGCATCTGTCACATTTTTTTACATACGCTGTACATAATCCTTGAACTAAATTATGCAAAGCTGTGAAGCCTGCTTGCCCTGCCCTGTTGTCTGTATTGCAGTGGTTACTTTGCCAAATCACTTGCAGAGCATGACTAACTGTGTGCCCTCTCAAAAGTTTGCCAGCTGAGCTGGAGAGTTGGTGAGGTTGTGGCCATTTACCTAGGCTCTCAAGGACAGCCCTCTGCAGAGCGGCTGCCTTTAGAGCTTTGCCTTGTTGGAGTGAATGGTGTCATTTTGCCACTCATCCTTGATCCATACCCTGCTGTGCTCACCAACAGAAGGAATATCACAGAATCATGGAATATCCTGAGTTGGGACTCACAAGGATCACTGATGTTCAGCTCCTTGCCCTGCTCAGGACCACACCATAGTGCCACATTCAGTATAAAACCTCACTGCCACCCAGTTTTTAGAACCTTTTCTAGCCATACTGGGCCACTGAGCCTTATTCCAACAGCTGACCCTTCCGTGTCCTTGACGCTGTCCTTCCATTTTTCTCTGTATGCTTGTTTTTTCTCTTCTCTGCAAAAACAGTATTTCCAACTTGTGACCATTACTCATCTCTATGAATCTGACCATTCAGTTAATGCCACAGAAAAATGCCACTCTGCCAAATTGCCTGGTAGAACCAGTCTAATTTATTTTTCATCTCAAATATACCATATTCTGTCTTGAATTGGTTTGGGGTTTTTTTGTCTTTCTTGTTCTAAGCATGAAAAGTCACTTGCTTCTGGTCAAGCATGGAATTGGATTTTTTACAGATCTTACTTCTTGCATATAAGGCTGTATCCAACCAACTCCATGAACATGTTGTGTCCTCATATAAAGCTCTGCATCTCAGCCTGAGATTGAAATGTATTGGTTTGATAAGCATTGCTGTATCTTACATCTGATTTCAAAGTGACATGTCACTGTGCCTCAGAACATTCTGCAAGGGAATACATGAGATAACTGGATCTTTTGATCCTTCCCTGAAAAAAAAAAGTGAAGCAATAACACATATTTTACTGAATAGTCTTCTGCTTGCTCAATATAATTCGATTTAATTTTCTTTTAAAACAGCATCCAGCATTTCGCATAGCAGGTATGAAAATATAACATCAAATCTAGCAGTAATGATATCTCAAAAACTGCTTAGAAGTTCACCAAGAATTAGGCTGTCTTTTCCATTGCTCAGTTGAAAAAAAAAAACAAGATCCAGCCTGTGTATCAACAAAGAGGAAAGCAAAGACTGTTTACCCAGTTCTCAGAGATTAAGTAAATGGGAGGTGGAAAATGGGCAAAGATCATCAGATACTATAGCCCTGTTCTTTCTTCTGCTTTTTCTGTTCAAGGTGACTGGAACAGAGTCAGCTGCTTCACAAAGAGAGCACTGAAGAGAAAAAGAGCGTGAGGTACATGCTGATATTTTTTTGCCCACTTCCTAGGCAAGGAAGTTTCCGTGAAACTGGGCTTCGACCTTTTGATAACATTATAGAAGAAAAAGAATCCAGAAAAGATTGTTTAAAGATTCTTGTTAATGCCAGTTAGAGAGATTTGATGTTTTAAATCATGCCTAGATGTGCAATTTGTGTAAATGAAAACTGAAGTGACCGTGGAGCACAGAGAACATAATACCTAAAGCAGCTCTGGGCATGGATGTGATGCAGAATATAACTTAAATTTTTTTGTTATTCAAGGAGTGCCTCTTTGAAAATGTTACATATGTAGATTCTCAGTAAGACCTCTGTAGTATAGCTCTAATTAAGAGTTACAATTTGGAGCTGTTACTTATAAACAGACACTTCTGTGAAATAACTTAACAAATGTATACTGATACAAAACCAGTGTTTTCATTGCCACCTTGAACTTGGCTCAAAATAAATAAACTACTTTTAAAGAGGAAGAGAGTTTTTCACCAGTAGGAAAAGAAAAAGAAGAAAGACACCCTTTTTTTGTTCTATGACTATTAAAAGAACAAGCTTACGAATATCAGAGGACTGTGAGACTTCAGTAGAAAAGGCAACGAATGAGATGAAAGGACTCTAAGTAAAGATGAATTGCCAGGATGACCTCTAAGCACAGTTTAGGTATATTCACAGTATAGTGTCATATCTGCCATCTTCATTACCTTTGGTTTTCATGACCCTTTAGTTATATTTCAGGATTTAAACTCAAGTTTCAGCTGCCAATCAAGTGGCAGATTTTAACAGATACTGTAATGTTAGAAAATATGGGAACTGTATGCTAAAACGTTAACTAGTCTTCAGAGAGAGAGCAGAGCTGAATCCAGGAAAACAGAATTATGTTTAATCTGCAAAAGAACAACTAAATTGACATTACTTGGTAAAAAAAAAAAATCTAATTATTACAGTCAGAGATGAAAAGGAGAACTAAATACAAAATGTTCTATAGCTATACCTTACAAGTCAGTGTTAAAATCAAAATGGGACTATGGAATAAAAAAGAAAAAGCTAGGCACATTTCGTATGTCAAATCAAAGGAAAAATGGAACAGGTAAGGCAATGCAAATGGAGGAAGCATAAATTATTGCAGTATTGTAGATCTATGAATTTATGAAGGAAAGGCACAAGGGGCTAAAGAAAGCATAATAAAAGGTAAGAATGATGGAAACTACTGCACATGAACAGATCTGTATTAGATGATTGAACTTGTCAAAAAATATGTAAATTAACTCAAAAACTAAGTAGCAGAAAAAAAATTCTGTTGCACAGAACACAAATCATGCAGTCGTGTTCAGGAAAAATGCATTGATAAGAAAGTCCAATAAAGTATAAAAAGATCTCATTAAGGGAAACTTTAATTAATCTCTAATTAATTTCAATTTAAAGAATAGCAAAATAAGACCTATATTCTTATACGTAATCAATACAAAATATGTAATAAAATGTATTTTATCCCTCTATGGAACTGTTGAAGGTAGCTACTGTTCCCTCTAAAATGTAGAATGCATCAGATTTAAGCATGAAAAGTGGCTGAGATCAGACTAAATACTAAAACTGTCATGTTTTACTACAAGCTATAGTTGCTTGAATTCAGCCAGAAGTAGCTGCCAGTAATTTTTCAAATATCACCAGCACATTTGTTTTGCTATTATTTCTCCAGTAAATTTGTCTCCGTTTTTACACTTGGGCAGACTAGTTTCTTTCTGAAAGAAATATTTTCAAAAAGCAATAACAGAAGGAGTACTTCTGCATCAAAAATATTCAGTGCTCAGCTGTGAGACCATGAAATGAGTGAGTTCTGACAGTAGAACAGGAAGATTATCTGTGGACTTGACAAGCAGGAAGAGGGAGGAGGAGGGAGAGAGGAAGGAAGAGGGAGAGAGAATGAAGAACAAGGAAAGGATGAACAAGGAAAAGTGCTTACTCTCCCTTTCCAAAAATCCTGCTGCTTTAACAGCAAGGCAACGTGTTTCAGCAACAATGAAAGAGAAGACCTGAGGTCATCTCTCAGTTATACACTTGGAGCATCTTTCTGTCCTAAACTTCTTCAAGTCCAGTGCTGTTTCCTGCTCCGTATCACATGCTCTGTCATCCGCTAATCAGAGGACCTGATTTTATCCAATGTCATTTTCTGCACATTCCCTAAACAGTGTGAATATGGTATCCATCATCTTTTTCGCACCAAGCCCCAACTACTGCACAGAAACAGCAGCCCTCCTTCCTCAAAGAGAATGATCATAAAAACCAGAGGGTTTAACACACAGAAACCTGAGGCAGGGATCTCCTCAGACTTTTCACCTAGAAGGCCAAGGAGGTGTGAGCCTCTTGGGAAACAAGTTAAGGCCTCTTCTTGTCTCCTGATCTTGCAGAAAATTAAAATAACCTAAATGCAGAAAATATGTCTTGTGATCCAAGAGATGTGGGTTATCCAAACTCTTTCAGCTTGGCACAACAGTGCACAGGGATGTTGGAAGGTCAGAGGACAGCTGCAGCCATAAACAGACAATTCAAGAGAGTAGAAGAAAATAAGTTCAGTACCCATGCCTTTTCCTTATACTGAAATAAGCTTAGGTAGCTATGAAAGTCCTATGAATTAAAATCTTTGGTACACAGGCATAGTTAAAAGACATTTCTTCTTTTTTTTTTGGAGGTAGGAGAGGGACAGAAAGACATGAGATTTCTGAGATGTGTATGTTTGCTGCTGGTAGATTTCTTGGCCAAAAGAGTCTCCATTCTATAGAATAGAGAAGTATCTCCAGACTTGGAATTCTGCCTGAATATATTCACACAAACCACTTTGCTTCAAGACTCATGGAAAACTGGAGATGAGGTAATTATAATACTTTGGATCAAATTTTTGCATGTTAACCTCCAAGAAAAACCCAAGATCATATTCTTTTTTTTAAACTCAACTATTTTGCCAATTCCTTAAAAAAGTTGTGCATGCATGCACACATCATGGTAAAGTATGAGACATTTGTTCGTGCTTGTGATTTTTGCATTATTCAGCATTTTCTGCTGACATTTACGAAACGCAACAGGTCTGAATTTCACTTTTCTTTTAAAGTGCTTCTGCTTCTCCCTACCTTCAGCCTGAATTACGAGGGTCAGCCTACTAGGCTCACTGACCAAGCTTTGCAAAAATTCCACAAGCAGCTAATAAATGGGGTTGTCATAATGGTTTTTTTCATTAGGCACATTGAATAATACAGATTTGCATTCACAGGCTTAACATACTTAAACGTGATGGGTCTCTTCAGTGCCACTATGAAGATTGTGTGTTCGTGGCAAGGACCATTCTTGTAGTCCAGTGAAAAGTGCAATATTATATAAAATCAGATCTAGTAATATCTCAAATATAGAATAATGACAACCTTGTTTACAAGCTGCTGGGGTGGGTCAGAGTAACTCAAGTGACCTACTTTCTCTAGACACGTGCATTGGTTACAATGCATTAGTTCAAGAAGCAAATCAGTCTAAATTTTTTCTTCTCCTATTTGCAAATAAAGAGGTGTTTAAACTAGATTCTGAAAACTATAGTAGAAACTCTTGCCTGGGTTATAATCATAACACATGCCTCTAAAGTAAACCTACATTAGCACAATTCAATGTGGTAATTAAGATAGAAAAAGGCAGTACTAAGCTGCATGGCCTATCAGATTCCTTGGGGAGAAAAAAAAGGACTGACGTGACTTGAAATGTGTCCAAAGGGTTTAGTTAGCTTCCAATTAGCTGCAAACTTCCTCTATTAAGATGCATAACAAATACCAGACAACATGTCCCTGAACCCTTCATTATTTAAGTCCTAATTTCAGATGGTTCTTTTATTATACCACATATCCCAAAAGCTAGCATTGACTTTTAATTACACTATACAATCATTGCTGTCAGGTGATAAGTTGGAAGGACAGAAGACTCCAGGGCACCTCTGGGTGAACCACAAGAGCTCAGCTCTTAACCAAAAGCAAACAACAGAACAAAGGCAAACATTCTAGGAACAATCTACAATAAAATGAAGGCCAAATGGTCATTTCTCCTTAACCTTGCATTTTATACTTGCCAGGAAATTGAGAGTTTATTCAGGCAGACAGAAAGAAGTAGAGGAACTGGGAAGGTGAAGTGGAACAGAATATGAATTGTACACAACTCCTGGCACTCCCTCAGCTTCACAAAGGACACACATTTCTTTTTTCCCACATTGCTGTTATTGACCTCTTATAAAAAAGGTCCTGTTGGGGGTTGTTTGCTGAAGATTTCCATGCTGTGCCAATAAAATTAATATTGGGGATGGGATAATAATGCTTCTGTCTTTGTGTATGTTTTGATGCAGTTTAGTGTCTCCTGGCCATTGTCCATTGCAATTGTGTCTGTGTGAGACTTTGAAGGTGGGTGGAAAGAGTTGATTAGATTTTGAAATTAAGAGATGCGCATATGTCCTTGGGATTGCTGGGTGGTAGTAATTGCTTCCCAAATTAGAACAACATAAAACTGTCAGTGAAAAAAACCACAGTCAGAAGAGCACAGAGCAAGCAGAGAGATGGGTGTGAGGGCCACCCTTCTAAAAGTGATAGGCCTGCCATTAGGAAAAACAGAGCTGGGAGAAGACTTACATGGGCATTATAACTAGATGAGCAGTATTACGCTGAGAATCACGCTTTGTTTATTGTCCACATTTATGGAAAAAAATCCACTTAGGGTAGAAGAGCTTCTTTATCTTTTGAGCTTGCTTTTTGCATGGACAACACATAACGGAGCAGCTGATGTACAGTCATAGAATCATGGAATCCTAGAATCAAGGATTCACAGAATGGCTTGGGTTGGAATGCACCTTAAAGATCACCTAGTTCCATCCCCCCACAATGGACATGGACACCTTTCACTAAACCAGGTTCCTGAGAGCCCCATCCAGCCTGGCCTTAAACATTTCCAGTGGTGGGGGAACCACAGCTTCTCTGTTCCCCTGCCTTATCACACTCACAGTAAAGAATTTCTTCCTAATATCCAATACAAACCTACTGTCTTTCAGTTTGAAGCCATTTACCCTTGTCCTGTCACTACATGCTCTTGTAAAATGTCTCTCTACCTTTCTTGTAGGCTCCCTTCAGGTACTGGAAGGGCACAATTAGGTCACTCTGAAGCCTTCTCTTTTCCAGGCTGAACAATCCCAATTCTCTCAGCATTTCCTCACAGGAGAAGTGCTCCATCCCTTTAATCATCTTGGTGTCCCTCCTCTGGACTCTCGCCAATGGGTCAATGTCCAAATGTCCGCCATGGGAATCTGAAGTGTGTAATATTCAGCTATATGTATAATATGAAACTACTCTCTTTTTTCTTTTCCTGTCTCTCAGTGTAACTATGACATCTCCACTGCATGAGCAAGTCACACAAATAGGAATTCTACAGAAAACAGAGACTTTTTATTTTATTGCATTTACACATTCTTTGAGGATTTATGCAGAATGATCTTGTTAATTGTACATAAATATCTTCTTAAAATTATGTACTTCTTGCTTAAATGGAAAAAGCATGCAAACACACAACCCCAATCTTTTTTTTTCCTTACATGTTTTCAAAACAAAATCCACATGTTCTAACAAAAATTAATATTGTTATTTGCTACAGCTTCTCTTTATTTACTTTAAGATGGCTATGGTTGTGAAGTTCAGAATCAAGACTGGTGCAGCCTTCAAGGAATTTTTTTCCTTCCACTCTGTTTAATAATTTGCTGGGAAATTAAGTTCTGTTGGGTTTTATGAAGGACAGACACATTTTAAAAGGCTCCATAGCAAACACTAATTTATCAAAGGTGAAAGAAGACTGAAAATGTAATAAGAAACAGTCAGTACAATGGTAGGTTAAAGGATGCTGAAATCTCAATTCAGTACAGCTACAACTAAGTCCAGGCTCTATTCCTGTGCTGAATTTGGCCATGAAACATGAGATAAAAATAGAAGGGTCAGGGGAAGCTGTAAAGCAAAAACATGACATCATCCAAAGCTTATGCAGCCCTTTGGAAGTCCTAGTCTGAAAGGTCTAACCATCTGAAATCAGTACTATTTGTGGTATTTTTTGAATACTCAGAGGTAATGAAATGTCAGATGCAAGCTTAAAAAGGAGATGCCAAGTTAAGGTGCAGGAAGGTATGAATGGACTGAAGAGTTGAATAAATACCACTATATTACTATGCATTGCTGAAATATAATTACTTGTGGTTCTTAAAGTTAATATTCTCCTTTCCAGATAAGCTGCACAGGAATGAGTTGAACTTAAGCCTAAGGTAAAAATCAGTCACTGAATAATACTGCTTTTCTGATAGTGGAAATTCAGTGTGAAATGTTTATTAATCATTCCATTAGCCCACAGCAGACAGGTACAAATCAACAGAATGTATACACCACTGCCTTCTGTTTGCCAATTAACAATTCAATTGTGATATATTAGGAGAGAGAAAAGTAATTTTTTTTGAAAAACTGCTTAATGTATCTAGGTCAAGCTTTGGGAGGCAGGCATTAATCAGAAGTATGTAGAGAGTAATCTGTTTCAAACACTGCAGAACCAGCTTTCCCACAAATAAACTGGCTATGGCTATGCAGACAGGCATAGTTCTGGCTGCACTGGCCCCCAAAGCCACATTGTCTTTTATTAGTAGTGTTGGTGATTAAATTAATCTGAAGTTCAAGGTAAGGATTTTTTGTTTGAAATAATTCAGAGCACAAAACACCAACAGAGCAGTTGGATGAGTTGCTAGCCTGCCTTGGCTTGATAGAGCCATACTGCATTGTCAGATGCATGGAGCAGCTTTTAAAGGCTTCAGAGTTCAACTTATAAACCCGTCCAACCATGTATTCAGTTGTGTCAAGAACAAATGATTGGTGAATCTGATTGAAAAAAGGGCTTGTATCTTCAACAAACTGACTGTAGCCTCTGCCTTTGAAAGGTTTCCTCTGCAAGCCTGATTTGACTTTTTTTTTCCCCAATAAATGATTATGTATAATTAAGTATTAATTAACAGCCCTAAATTCAGTCTAACACAAACGTTCTTATACCATACCTTTTTTAATTAGTTTTTTTCATCATTCAGCTCTATCCTGTGCCTCCTAACTGATGTTAGCATTCTTGGTATAATTAATCAGAGAGGGGAAAAGAAAAGAAAGGAAAAAAAATAAAAAGAAGAGATTCCAAGAGCTTAACGTAAGTTCCTGGAGTTCCCTAACCCTTCATCCAAGTATAGGCTTCTTGATAAAACAAGGTATAAAGAGCTATGAGGGATTATATTTTACTTGTCCTTATGGGCATTCCACTAAATTAATAACCCGGGGAACACCTCCTAACAGCTTCCTTCCTTTTCCACAGACTAAACAACCCCAGCTCCCTCAGTCACTTCTCACAAGACTTGTGTTACAGACTCTTCACCAGCTTTGTTCTCCTTCTCTGGACATTCTCCAGCACCTCAATGTCTTTCTTGTAGTGAGGGACCCAAAACTGAATATGGGATTCAAGATGTGGTATGACCAGTGCTGAATGCAGGGGGACAATCACTGCCCTGATCCTGCTGGCCACACTATTCCTCCTATGAGCCAGGACATCACTGGCTTTCTTGGCCACCTGGATAGCACCAACTCATGTGCAGCTGGCTGTCAACTGACTCTACCTGAACTGATTCTATTTAATGTTTTCTTCCATTTTGACCTTTGATAGATACAATTTTAAGTATGGTGTACCCCTACCTGTTGCTATCCTATAGCAT
>VXAD01001540.1:11778-36778 GCA_013399195.1 Dicrurus megarhynchus
AAAAGAGGGGGAGAGAGCTCTGAAATTTGTTGGAGATCTTGTTCCCTTAAAACAAGCACCTTCTATGGATCTTTAGTATATGTACCCAGTTCTGGGAAAGGTTGGCTAGAAGTAAACTAAACATCTGGGGTACCCCTTAATTATTCTTGGTTGGTGTCTTTAGTTTGACCTGTAGGGATGTGAGGGTGTCAAAGTGATGAATTTTAAGATGTTGGGCTGTGAAGACGTGCAGCTGCAAGACTGATGGGTTTAGGAAGGGAATGGTAACAAGGTTAGCTGCATGTGAAGTGTGAATTGAGATTTTTGCAAAGAGACTGTGATTGCAGATGGGCATAATGTTGTACCCTTGCATGAAATCTTGCTATTATCGTATAATGGTCAGACAGAGTGTGAAATGACTTATTACTTTACTTTTATTCTTTAATGAAGTTGGGTAGGGAGGGAGAACTACCGAGAAATCGATAGTGGTGGTGCACAAAAACTATATGACAGGTGCTGATACATTAAATATTTATTTAGCTTTTTGTCACAAACTCCCTCCTAATTTTCTGCTATTTCAGAAAGCAAACAAAAATACAACTAGTGGATCTAGACAGTGAAGAAGATGTGCAGAATGAGAGTAATGTTTTCTTTTTCATCCTCCCTTTCTGCAGTATATATGAAGTGGGCATTTCTCTGTGGCGGTGTGGTGTATACATCATCTATGTAAAATATGAGACAGAGATACCTAGATTAAGGCTGTGCACACATGGTTTCTAGGTAGATTTCCAGCTGTTTGACATGTATCTCTCTCCTAAACCTTGGAGCAGGCATGTAGAGATTGTACACTGTTACACCCCCATGTAAATTCAAGTGGCCTTTTCTCCAGCTTGACATGCATGTGCAAATACCTCTCACTTCCCTCCATACCAAGCACAGGTGTCCTCATGGGTGGTATCATTCTAAAAACATGCCGGACAACATCTGCCTCTGAATTTGCACAGCATCGTGTGGGTACATCTGGGGTGGCTGGGCAGCTTAGCCAACATCTAATGACTTGTTTCACATGTGATTAGGGTAAAACACCTATTACCAGAATTTGGTTCAATTGTTCAACCAGCTGCTCTGGTCTTGATGAATATGGAGTGAGAAAAAGGAACTGGAGCTGCTCCCTCAGGATAATGTCCTTAAAAAGAGGATTTCCCAGGTGACCAGCCTCAGGATGCCACCACTGAGAACAGTTTGGCAAATCCTGCGCTTAGTGGGTTGTCTCTTTCAGCGAGCAGCTTCATCTCACTGTTTGAATACACATGGTAGAGGTGCAGCTTCTGGTATGCCTTCCCCTCTGGAAGGATGTAGCCCATGGCTCAAAGAGTTTCTCAGCCAGCACCTCTCCTGCAATTCCGTCCCCAGATTCAGCACAACCCTTTGCTGACAGGCTGTCTGTGAGTTTTTGCCCTATATTGTCTATGGAGACTGGTTCTGTTACATTTAAATCTGAGGTCAGGAAGAACAGGTAAAATGAAGCAAGTTTGGGAATAATTGCCTACCTCTTCTGCATTAGCATACGGGGTAATAATGCTGGCAGAATTGTGTGAAACAGAGAATACATCTGAGGCCTTATCTGTGTCCTTACAACAGTCTTTCAGATTTCCTTCTCATATCCTTGCCTCAACATCTGAACAAGCACAGTGTTTCAGGCTTGAAGCTTGTTTCTGCTGAGTTACACTCCATTGTAGGGTTTGTTTAAAACAGGACTTGATGCAACACTGTCCATGGTAGTGGCAAAAACGCACTGAGGGGTACAAATGGTCCCTCATGACACAAAAGGGCATGGAGTAGCTCCCTGTCAGATTTATATCCCAATAGAATAGCAGGAATGTTGTAGCTTTAAATACTTTAGTTTCATTTTGTGAAGATCTAACAAGAAGAATTCCTGAAAGTTTTAAGGACGGCCTGGTAAAAATGGTGAAGCAGTGCCTGAGAACATAGAAGTGTGGGATGTCACAGCAGACACTGCTACCCCAGCACTGTAAAAGGAACAGGCAGCTTCCCTCCAACTGGTGCTCTAAAGCAGGAAAGAGCAACGTGGAAAATGAAGGCTGTCAAAAAAGCCCATTTTGGGGATTTGCCATGGGTGATTTGGCTGGATCCTGTGGGTTCAAGTACCATCACTGTCCCTATACCAAAATAATGTACTTTTTCTGGACTAGAAAATCTGAAATAAGGTTGGATTAATATTTCTTCAGAAGCATGATGGAGTCTGTGGAGAAAAAAAAAAAAGCAGCAAAGCATGTGTCTCCAGTGGAGCCCCAGTACAGGCACTGACATCTCAATCCATGTTACATCACGTGAGTCTAAAAACTAGTGAGGTTTTCTGCCTAAACAGTGGGAAGCAAGGTAAGCACAGTGGCAACTTTTTATTTATTTCACTCTTCAGCAATCTTTTTCCCCCCCTTACTTTCCTCCTTTTCTTCTTTCCCTCTTTCTCTTTCCTTCTCTCTTCACCTCAGTCTTTTGCCAAGAATTTGGCAGCATGCCTTGGGAATCCTGCTCACCTTTCCTGGCCACTGGCAGCCATGGGCAGCCTGCCTTAACCAGCACACTGGCGCATGGCTCGGGCAGTGCACCACGAAGTGTGTGTAGCAAAGCTGTGCCTCTTCCATGGAGACTAAGCTCATTACTGTACACTACTCTAAAGCACGCTTAACCTCCCCAGTCTTGGGTGTTGTATCCCAAATCTACTGCAGAGCATGGACACCCCAATTAGCACTTACAATGCACTGTTGACATTTCTGTGGGCCAGCCCAACAGGAATAATTAGATGTGATATCTAACACAAAGTCATCTTTTTTTCCCAGCAGAGGGTACACTGCAAAATGAAAGCAACATCTACTGCAACAGCACTTGGCCAGATTTGGCTCTTACATACAGTGTTATGTCTGCAGGGTAACTCAGCTGGCCTCTCCGTCGTACACTGCTCGTGCCCTGCCTAACTGCTGTCAGTCTGGCCTGCTGGGATTAGTGCTGGGGCTAAAGCTCTGGATGGGCTGCACAAGAAAGCTGTCTTACAGAGCACAGGTTCAGGAAAGCTGCTGTACAGCACCCTATAGGAATCTTTCCATTAGGAGATGCAGCATGTATGGAAACTTGCTCAGCATAAGATCTTCTCATTTTGGAAATGTTGGCAGGTGACTGGGAGGCTGGTCTCACTTTAGTTTCAAGCTCCCATCCTGCTGCACACCAGCAGAAAGGCTGGGATAGGGATAGGCAAAGTGTTACTGACTGAACATTGTTCTTGGCAGCGGTTTGCAGGATAGCAGTGGTAGGCTTGTGTTATTATAAATCCCTTTCTGCCAAGCCAGAAAGCCTATGGAAAAATATACGTGACAGTAAATAGGAAAGAACTCGCTGCTGCAATGCAGCAGGCTGTCCTCTGACACTGCTAATTGCAGCAACACATTGAAAATATAAGTGTATGTAGTGAGCATTCCTGCTTGGGTTTGCTACCATTGCTTGCCTACTTTCATGCATTGCAAACAGAAACTTGGAAAGAACTTGGCAGAGTGAAGAGGATATAAAAATGATAATTTTTCATGTAACAGAGATCACATAGAGATTTCCTTTGTAGTTCACAGCATTTCCATTCCAAGTTGCTTGGAGAATTGAAGCATACAAATAGAGGAAAATCTGCAAAGTGTTGTCAGGTATTATTTATGTATTATTATTTTTGTTGGAAAAGACATGTAAATACAAAGAATTAGAAAACGGAGTTACTAAAATAAATTATAGTGGAATCCACAATAAATCTAACATGAGAATAAAAGTATAATGAGAACATATTTTCTTCAGCATAAATACAAATCCTGTCTGCATGCTAAAGCCCTATTAATTGGATACTTACTACAGGAATAAATCTTTAAATGTGTAAAAAAAAATCTTTCTGCTCTGTGATGAAATATAAATATCACCAGATTTATTAAAGAAAAAATTCTGCTAAATGACTGCTTCTCTTACATACTAATTTATGCTTACGCCGCATCTGAAAGAACTCATCCTGATGTGAATATCAGCTAAATGAAGGAAGCTGTAAAAGGAAAAAGGCTTAATGTGCATGACGAGAAGTTGCTTATATCAGGCACGGCAGGTTTCAATGAAGTTTTATATTATAAAATAGAGGAAAGGTGATAGTCTCTTAAGAGACATAATGCTTATCCCATGAGTGACATAATAGTTCATAACTCACCAGAGAACAAGGCTCAAGTGAGTCATATATATTTTATGGCACAATTGGGATTAATACAGTACTTCAGAAAGGAATGCATAACCTATTCTATTTATATGGAGAGGTGGTTTAAAATTCACCCTCTTCCCTCAGCCTCTTCTCCTACCCTTTGGGATCAAACAACAAGACAGGGACTTGAAAAGAATGGGTGAAGATGTTGGGTGAGAAACAGATAACGTATCAAGGAACTGCTACAGCATCGTCATTTCCCGGGAGTTGCCCTGGCATGGCATTTGAAAATGCTGATTTTCTAGTGACAGCTGCCCAGAGGCCCAGAGGAAGAAGCTAGTTCTGAGCAGCTGCGCTGTAGGGTTTTTTTTTTTATTGGCTGAACTTGGTGTTTTGGTGGGAAGGCAGGAGATGCTGGCTTCAGTCTCTGCTTGCAGCCTCCATGGCGGAATTCAGTTGCCCCAAATTCCTTCTGCAATGTCACTGTCTTGCCACTGTCCTCATCAGGGTGTGTTTGTCAGGATGCAGTGCAGGGAAAGGGGCATCCCAGGGGGATGCTCACCTCGCTCTTGCCTGTCAAAAAGCATAACCCTTTGGGGTATGCGCTCCTTTTCTATATGCCACAAATGGGATGTTCCAAGACAATAGATGTGGTGTTAAAGTCTTGTTTTGGGAAAATCCCTTGTTTCACTCCATTGAAGGCCTACTGTAGTCTTTTGGATGGTTTCCTGAAATGTGGCCTAGAGCAGAAATTTAAAACAAAAGTTTGTTGCATTCCTAAGAAAAAGCATCTCTTAAATTGTGTCTAAAGAGTGGGGGCATAATTCTCCTCATCAGTAAAATCACTGGGAAAAACAAAAGCTGCTGAAGTTCTAGAGATGGCATGTGGCAGTTTGGGGAAATTCTTTTACCTGGGCTGGAGGATGCTAATGGAGGTCAAGGTGTCACTGGGAACCAAGCTGCCTGTGCCCCACAGAACACTCAGTGTTTCTGACAAGACCTCACTTATGCTCCTTCCATGCCAAGGGCCACTTCTGGTCAGTGATCTCACCTATAAGACATTAAGACAAGCCAGCCTGGGACAAGGGATTTACAGGAAAAACAATTTTGTCCTCCCTGTTTGTGAAGAGATTTTTTTCAAGCAGAGTGAGATAAAACAGGATGGAGTATCTAAGTGCTAGAAGGAAGGATGTCATTTGGGGCAACATTACAGAGATGCATGGGGAGGTTTGACTGGAGAAGGGTAGGCTCTCAGCAGTCTCCTGTTGCTGAGGAGCCCTGGTCTAGCTGGGAGGATCAATCCAGGTTTGCAGAGTGGGCCTGCGCTGGCAGGATGTGCATCGGGGCAAAATGAGCTGAAATGGGGGACCCTGCTACCTCCATGGACCCATCAAACCCATAGAGAAATCCAGGGCCCCTTACACTGGGTGTCATGTTTGTTTTCATCTGGGTCTGTCCTCAGTATTTTTAATCTACTGGTTACCCATAGTGCCCATATGCTTGTAAAGGGATGGAGTGTGTAAGCATGCCTGAGGCAGCCCCAGGTGCCCTCCCGGTGCCAGTGGTGGAGAGAGCTGGAAAGCAGCAGCAGCACTTTTGGGACATGGGAAAACAGCCCAAGGGGATCTGAGACTCCTCCAGTGTCCTCTCTTTGTTTTTTCCCCCCCTTCTTTATGTAATAAAGGGCTTGGGATTGGGCCCAGATTCCCCAGGACTGCATTTTTATTTTCTTGTAGAGGTCATAGTAGAAGATGTAAGGTGTTACCTGCCTTGTTACAAAGCTCTCAGTGAACAAACAACTCCTGCCTTCCACCACCTCTGGGGAGGAGCATGGGCACCCAAAGAGTTGGGTTTGCCCTCGGCACTGGGGGCCTTCCCTGGCCCTTGAGTTGGCAGCTTGTACAGATGTACAGCTCAGAATGACCAATACTTGAATCTACTGCTTTTGATGGAGGCTCAAAAGGTCTCATTGCTTCTTTCACTGCTCTCACTTTTACATTAAATAACGGACTCAGCCATATAAGTATTGGCATCTTTGAGGCATCTCTTTCTTTGCTAGCTCTCCTGGCAAAGTGCAGGGAGTTTGTGAGCTTTTTTAAACTAGCCTGGAGGGGCTGATTAACTAGAATTTGAATCTCTGGTGAAAATCTTGCAGTAGGTCTTAAAAGGAACTTAAAAAAATATTTCCTTCATGATCCTGCACACAAACAATGGTAAATAATATTTCAAAGGGCTATCTTTGGGCAAGCAGTATTGAAGTGGGATCTTTTGTAATAAACTACTACTGTATGTATAATAGCGATATGCTTAAATGATACATAAGCACCATTTTCCAAGTACTCTTAGCAGAAAGCATTTTATACCACATGGTTGTTTTATTGTGCACATTACTGTGATTGTTACAAACCCTTGCCAATGAATGACAAATTTACATACACATCATGTCAGCCGGCAATATTTTGCAGCCTTAATTGCTTTAGCTTCAGGCATTCTGTGTCAAAATAGAGTGTTTTACGTCCTGCAAGTTGCTCTGTTTCTTTGCAACAGTTAAATTATTCTGTAATTTGCCTGTTTTCCTTCTAATGCATTGTCCATTAAGTCACTTAATAATTTATGGTGTAAAATGTATGATGCAACCTTAAACAGCATTTAAAACTATCTTGAGGTGTTTCAGTTTTTATGGCAGAAAGGCTGAAAATCTTGAAACACATTTGTTCAAAACATTTTTCTAATAGCTTTTTGCCCGCTGTAAAAACAACTTTATCTGTATTTATCTGGCTAAGTTTGGCTGGTGAAGTCCAAGGCTGCAATTCCTGAGAAGAGCAGCCAGGGCAGAGAGGAGGTGCAGGGGGATGAGCTGTCAGCAGATCCTACTGGGGCAGGAGCCAGCTTTGGAGCTGGTGCTGCAATGCTTCTGTGCACTCATCATCTCTTACTCGTGTGAATACCCTTTAATTGTGGAACAGCCCTGTGACAGCACTGTGCAAGTAAAATCTATAGGATTGGGTTTTCATGTGTTGCAGAAGGCCTTTAATGTTTGCCACTGAGCTCCCAGTGAGAAGAGAGGCAACCAGGAATTGCAATTAAACCATGAATGAAAAACAACCTTCTCTCCATCCACTTCTACCCTTCCACCACTCTGATCTGCTGTGTGTTTATAGTGCAGTCTCCAAGGGCTTTGTAACAAAAAATAGCATCTGAACCACATGACTAATCAAAATTAAGATGAATGCATAGTATTCTGCTAGTCAAAAGTCTGGTGCAAAGGTGGTTGCTCCACTTGGTGCCTAGGTGGTCAACTTTCTCCTTTGGCTGAGTTCCTTCTAGAAAAGCTCTCAGGACAGACAGTTCTGAGAAGTTGCCATGTTTCATCTTGGGCGTCAGGGATGGAGGAGCTGGAAGTGATTTCCAGGTGCATAACTAGGAAGGCTTGCAGATTGAAGGTGTTTTAACTAAACATTTAAAAATATTCTTGCAGATAAAGAAAGGCACAGAGGGGACAAAGACATCTAGTGCCCAGGCACAGAGGAAAGATAATCTGGACTAATTTAACATATTTGCATATGAAGTGAGTGATGCAGATCTGTCTTCTTCTCTTGAGATGTGAAACAGTTGAATGTTGAACAGAAGTGTTGAAAAGTTGAACAGAAAATTATCTGGTTTACCACGCATTTAGTGGGGGGAAATCACTCTCATAGAAGAGGTTTTTAGCTATCTGAAATTTGCTGGCAGAGTTCCTTGCTGTGCTGCTGCAAGTATGGTTTAAGAGCCGCAAGACTTTGGTACAGCCATGTTTGTACTGCTGTTCATCAGCACTGTCTCAGTTTCTTCTGTTTGCTTTTGTAAGTCTTTCTGTCCCAGGATCCTTTACTCCTGATACATCAGTTTCCCTGAGCAAAACCAAACATGTTGTATCAAAAGATGTGTGATATAGGGCACGTACACAGACAGAAGAACCACTCCCCCATGAGTAGTGTGTGTTTACTTTGGGTACAACACAACGTTTACTAAGAATGTCTGTGAAGTGAGAAGGTAAAACTCAGTGTCATGGTTGATGGGAATACCTTGGAGGGGTCCTTCCTGGGGCTGTGTGCAGCCCCTCCCATCTGTGGGTGAGGACAGCCTTCCAAATGATTTCTCACCCATGACCTGGAGAGGTGGGAGCATTTCATATATGTGTTCAAAAGCAAGGATAGGGATGGGCAAGTGAAGAAGCAGCAACAATGCCTTCTATTAGCTCCCGCAGATCTGTGTTACACCTCCCTGTCAGCTTCAGCGGTTACTGTCCTGTTGGGAAGTGGATTCACCCCTTGTGAAAAATCATGAGTGTTGACTGCTAGAAAACAATCAAGAGGTAAAGAAATACAGTTTGCCATGTTCCGGTGTGTTTTCCTGGATTGACTTACAACTCAAGTAAGTAGAAAGGCCAGTGTAAGCAGGAGCCCAGACCTGCTCCACGGCAAGCATCTGAGATGCCTGGTTTGTCTTCTACTGTTGAATGGGAGTTGGATGGACCTTACACCTGTACCTGTCCATCGTGCACTGTTTCTAGTGGCTCTGTCTTGTCCTCTACTCATAACATCTCATCCAGAGATTGTTTACATTGGCTTTTTCTGGTTTCTGTGATTTGCAATGCTGAACAGGTGTCTCTGAGCAAAAAGCTCCTCCTCTGAGGGGCTTCATCTCTGTGCCCTGACAGGTGTCTCTGCTTCTGCCTGTTCCAGTTCTGAGAGAGCTAGATCTGATTTACTAGTGAATTCAACGTACAAACTTCCCCAAGGCCAGAAAGTCATGGAATCACATAGGTATATACTTGGCTTAATCTATGCCCAATGAGAAATCCCTGATGGGCGGTGCCTTGGCGAAAGCTCTTTGCATAATTAGAGATGCACATCCCATTTGCTAAGAGAGTAGAAGGAGAAATTTGCTGATTTGCCAGAGAGGTTCTCAACTCTTGTTTTCACATTTAGGTTTCTGTCTTTCCCACCCCTGAAGTTCCCAATTTGGCCTGAATACATTTTGAATTATAACAAATATCTTGATACTCACACCCCATGAATGAGGGCAGAAGGCAGGGGGCAACTCCTGGCTATGTTCCTGTACTGAATTTAATTTTTCATTGATAATTAGACTCTCAGAACCACCTGATATTTTTGATCAGCAGGAAACAAAGGCCCACTGATTGACTCCAGGGATAGATGCAAGCAGCCCCCACTGTGCTCACGCAGCAGCTTCACAAAGACTCAAAACAAGAGCTGTGGCAAATTGGCTCATCTGGCAAGTTTTGACTGGCCCATGGTGTACAAGTAGTAAATTGAGAACTGATATTTCTGAGAATTATTTATTAGCAAAGCCCAGTGTCTCACTCCCCTTGCAGTTATTCTTTGCAAACAGCTTTTTACCAGTTTGGATGAGCAAACTACAGCACTTCATTATTTTTCTTTTATTCGGGTAATTATTAAAAGACAGCCAAGGTCTGTTCAGACTGGCAGCAGACTGCATCTGTACCCAGCTGGGCTGATACCTTAACAGTTAGGCATTATGTGTTTAATTGTATAAAAAGATAATGGGATGCATTTGCAGGAATTTATTGCAATGCAAACAATAAAAGATTATTATTTTGAGATTCATTTCTGGTGCTTTTTGTGTTGTTAAAATTCTAAATAAAGGTGTCATGGTGACAGTTTCTAGTGGAGTGACCAGTTGTAAGCATTTAGTACAAAAAAGGTGTGAAAATACTATACTGAGACCAGTTAGCAGAAATCAGAGTTATACATGCTGAGACCTGCAGTGTTAAACCAAATCTGAGTAAGTCACGGATGAGGATTGATAACTCTTATTTGATTTCTTTTATTTCTTTTTCTTTCTTTCTTTTTTTTTTTTTAAATAAAACCAACACAATGATGTACAGGAAGATAAAACGATGGTTGTTTTTCATTAGTTATATTTTCCCCAGCAGCACTTCCCTTAAGTAAGTTGAAAACAGAGTGCTGCTGCCAGGGTCACATGGAACAGGAAAAAAGCTCCTGGCTCACATTGTGGCAATGCTCTGTGTAGAGTAAAATAACTATTAGTCTTTTGCAGTAAGATTCCTTAAACAGCAAATAACATCTGTGTTGGTGAGGCTGTGCTTTGATATAAACTTCTGGTTTTGGGTATGAGATGAGGACATGCTTGCCCTGGGTTATCTTCTAGACATGTTCATAGGGACAAGGAGGTCATTGGTACTGATGAAACTTGTGGAACATGGTCACTTCCTTCCCCAAGAAGAACCTTAGCTGTGGAGTACTGAGGTACTTGGAGGGAGGGTCTTTTCCAGCTGAGAGACATGGGATGAGCTTTTCCTCGTGTTTATTTGAGGTGGGTGCTGGGGACAGGGCTAGATCAGAAGGCAGTGGACATGTAAAGCCTTCTCTTACTAATCCCAGAAGAAGGTAGGGAGCAAGCAAATGTGCAGCCCAGACAGAACGAGGCTGTAGAAAGAAGAAATGTCCATTCAAGGGTGATGCTACTGGCCTTGCCCCAACAATGCACTTGGAAGTAAAGGAGAAATAACTCTTCAGAATCCTTAGGATGTGAAGGGCCCCTTTGGAGAGAACAGAGATGTCTGTGCTGGCCATCTTTCCAGGTGCTGGCCATCTTTCCAGGTGCTGGCCTGTGCAGGGTCCCAGTGATGTGAGAGACATTGCTGGCACATCCCTCAGCCTGCAACTGCACAGACACCTCTGTGCTCACCCCCATCCTGGCGTTCAGTGTGCAACTCCTGCACCTTATATATCAGAGAGACCTGGAGCTTGAGTGACATCCTCACTTGGTTGAAAACGTGTAGATCCTAATGAAAAGTCCTCCCCTAACTGGAGTCCAGTTTTAGGCTGTCATATTAGCAACAGTTTGGCTAGAGTTTTTTCCTGTAATTTTGCTAGGGAGATCAAGCCAACCCTTTATAAATCAGTCTGGAGCTGGTAAGAGCCACAGGCTGCCCAATACCAGCTCCTGAGACTGGGGTGGTCAGACCAAGGACCAGCTAATAGCTTGCGGCTTTCAGGGCTATGGGAGAAAATGCTCCCTGCAGGTGTGTTGAGGTTCTTCTACAACCAGAAGTTAAATTTAGGTTATCCTTATGGGGCCACATGCAACAGTTGCATTGGGATTGGCTGTGTGACACATGAAGTGAGACCACACAGATACTGTGACTGCTGTCCCCCAGCAGCATTGTTTCATCCTTTCAGCCTTAGAAAAAACACAATCATGGGAACTAAAGCTGCTGTATTTGATGATGAAGAAATTATTTTGCAGCCTTAATTTTGAATACATTTGAACATGTTGCCTACAAGACGTAGACAGAAATGAGCTGTGCATTTAACTGGGGAAGTTGTGTATTCTGTTGGTGTCACTCAAGTAAAGTGAAGCTTGGCAAACTATAAATGCATCTATTTAATACTAAAAAACAAGTACTTCACCCTGGTAGAATTTTTCTAGTCCCATGATTTGTTTGCACCAACCAGACGCTGGGCAAGTTGAGGTACTCTCAGCCCCTGGAGGGGCTCACCTTTCTGCCAAGAAAAGGTTTCTGTAGTGCAAGGAGGGCCTGGTCTTTCTTTCCCCTACAAATCCTGCATGGCTGGCTCTGCTGTGCAGTCCTCCCTGCAGCATCCCATTGGTGCTCATCTCCCACAGGCAGCGCTTGGGAAACCCATGTGCAGCAAAGACTTTCTGCAACCATGGAGCCTGCTGAGCCCTTACACAGGTAGACAAGTACAAACCCCTAGTCTTGTACTCAAAATCTGTGTTTTTAGTGCAATCAACCACCAATTTATTATTGCCATCAAATGAATTTCTGTGGTATGGATTTGGCCCCACACCTGGAATGTACTTGGATTTAGCTGCACTGGGCACTGTTATAGCACTTGTCCAGCACAAGGAATTGTGGATCCTTAGTTTTCCTCCTAGCCTGGCCTATGCTTCTGGTAAAGAAAGGAATTAGGTCTATGCAGGGCTAAAGACCAGGGCAGAGTAACTATGCAGATATCAATTGTTTGAGGACAATTAATAGAAAAATACACAGGGCATATGGGCCACGATTATGTCATTTGCTGAATATATTCGACTTCCTCGAAGTGGAAAACTGCCCTGATTTGACAGAATAAAGAAATAACATAAAAATGGAAGGACAGTTGTGGTCCAGTTGTCAGAGAGACTTGAAATTAATTTTGAACATTTGAATCAGAGTGAAGTGAAATATCTCAGGCACATAATCTGCTCATTAAAAATGCCTCTTCCTGATGGCTGAGACTGAAATCTTCAAATGTTTTCAGACAAAAATAGACATAATGACATAATAAAACAGCTTTGGGATTCTTTTTAAAGTTGAAAGTCCTGATTTTTAAGATCTAATAATCATGTTTTGACACCAAATTTGGCTAAATACAACTAAACTAGTCATAAGCCCAAAATACTATTTATTTCTTCTTTTTATGAAACCCAAATACCGTTTTTTCTTGTCAGCTTAAAATGAAAGTTTTTTTTCAGTTTAGCCACTGAACTGAGGATTCAATTATTTGCATACCTCTGGTTGTAAGACATTCTAATATTTATCTTGCTGCCACTGCTGCTGGAGACACAAGAATTAGCTGCTGCTGTGGTAGGGAAACAGAATTAAAACCCCCCTGAACATGTAGGTCCATTATTTCCGTTTCACAATAATTATGCAGTGTGTTAAACAATGTACACTTCCATCTGATGCAAAGCCCACTACCTGGAAATACACAATTACCATAATACCTTGCTGGTTAAACATACGGTGAGACTATGATTATGCAGAGTGTTGGAAGAACTTTATGTATAAAATTATTCTTGAGGAGAAGAAGGGGGGAAAAAAACCACGAAGTAAAAAGCTAAGCCAGCACATTATCTAATTCTCAATGTAAAATAATGCAGAAGTGCGGAAGATGAACATCTGATTTGTCACATCTGATACGCTAATGTTTTATCCAAAAGGAAGAACACATTGTAACATGCTCATTCATCTGCATAAACACCACCTGGCCCTTTACAGGCACCTACTCAAGTAACAAAAGTTAATGGCAGCCCATTTGTAGCCATTTCACTGGTAGAGATGGAAAGGGCTGGGTTTTTTTTTTTTCTTTTTAAAGTAACATATTTACATGAGTGTCTGTTGAGGAACAGCTTCCCACTCAGTGCTTGCTTTGAAACCTCATTCTCAGTGACTGTAAATTGAGAAAATTTTAAATAAATGTTAGAAAATATTATTTAAAGCCTGTAGCAAGCATGCTCATACACAGACACACACAGACACACACACAGAGTGCACATGCAGGCACACAGTTTTTAACCCCTTGCCATCCACTGCTGTGGAGACATATCAGAGGACTGTAATGCAAATCTGTATTTACCCAAAAGTGCTGTGCTGGTCATGATCTAAACAGCAGCTAGATATAGTTTCTAATGTATGGCTGGGGATGAAACAGATTTGTTGCTTGTTATTTTTTTAACTGGAGCATCATGGTGGCATGCTTCAGTAAACATGCCTTTGTGCTACATTACACATATGTGTATATCATCACTTTGCTTTCAGACTAAAATAAAACCTGGGCAACCAATTCACTAAAATGCTGTGCACCAGCTCTGCTGCCTTCACAGCAAATGTAGGCAGGAAGGTGTGAAAGCCAAAATAAATGGGTGAATTATACTGCTAGGAAAAGCGGTTTTTGCCTTATGAAGTGCCTAGGTCTGGCTGAATTTCATGGCAGCAGATAGGAGCAGTCTTGTAGAAGGTGCAGCAGGACCTGGGCTGGCCCTGTTCTGGTGGGGTGGGATTGGGTGAAGCAATCACTTTCCAGCCCAAATTGTCCTCCAGCTGTGTGTGCAGCCGCTCCATGGGCCCCTTGGCTGAAGAAGCTTCTTCCCAAGCTCCAGGATGTTGCTGGAGCTCTTGGATAATGGTAGCTGTTTCCAGGTATGTGGTGGGGTGACTCAGCGGGGGGCTGGCTGGCCGGCCTTAGATAGCAGCTCTGGGAGGAAGAAGGCTGGAGGTCTCTGTAATCACGAACCCATTCTTGACCAGGGACTTCAAGTGTCTGGAAAAAGACCATGGCTGGTGTATTTGAGTGAGTTCATGTGTACATGGGATTTGCCCTAGGTGCACAGTTGGAGGCTTTGAAGAAGACTGGGAACAAGACTTGGAGAGCTGGACCTCCACATCCCTCACCAGGAGGGCCAATAGGCTGTCCAGAGTAGGACCCTTAAGCTCCTGTCAAGGCCTCAGGACACCACCTTAATGTCCCTGGCCAGCTCCCAGGGTTCCTATTCACAACCTGCCACTGATCCAGGAGTTTCTTTCAGCTCTCCTGATAGGAAGGGCTGTAACACAGAACTCCCTGTGTACAGCCAGGCAATCCACTGACTCACAGCCCAGCTGCTGGAGCAGAAGATCAGTGTGAAGCTGCAGGTGTTAAACAGTGAGGTCGTCCCAGGGTGCCTTGGGTGAGTCAGGTGGGAGCTGTTAGCAGTTATTAAAGAAGACAAATGGGCTTGATCAGCAGTCAGTTTATATGCTCCTGAATGAGTCTGCTTCTGTGCTTTGCCACTTCAGGGACTGTTATCCTGTAATAGGTACAGGACAGGAACGCACCATTAGGTGTTTTGCCTTCTGAATATGTTCAATAAGTCTGCCTCTGTGGACAAGCCCAGAAAGCTGAAAAGAGCTGGTAGCTATGGATGATCCTTCTCCATATGGGATTTCTGAGGTAATGGCTCTCTGGTACCTCCCTTGTGTTTGTGGGAGAAGCCATCTATTGCTCTGCTGGCTCAGCTCAGCATTAATCTTTTTTATCTTCTGATGGTATTGCCTCAAACAATGCTTTTAGTTTAGAGTCCCTTTTTTTAGCACATGTGCATCTAAAAAGACTCCATGAGAATCAGTATAGGTCTCCTGTATTGCTATGGGATCTTTGAAAGAGAGATTGAAAGAACACATTGAAAGGAAAAAGTGCAAGGAAAGGATGGAAAACAAGCAGGTTCAAGTCTGACACCAGGGACTGCAATTCCACTTTTCACAATAATGCCAGGTATAATTGTCTTCTCTTTGCTCATATGAGTAAATACTTATATCATGCTCTCTTTCTCGCATGCACCCTCTTATACTTGCTTTCTCTTTTCCTGATGTTCTCAGAGATGTCTATCTTTAGTCTGTCACCAGTGTTGTAAGTTTCTTTAAGTTGTAAGTGGATAATAATTCCCATAATATGGAGCCTCTTTTTCAGAACTCCTGGGGAATATAGTCCCTGTTTGATGAAATTGGGAGTTGTTGAATTACCAAAATCCTGTTTTACTAGCAATGGTTTTTAAAGAATCCTCTAACTAAATATGTAAATTTGCACAGTCTTGTTCCTGTTGTGGTTTTTTTTTTTTGTTGGGTTATTTTTGATATCTGTGTTTTTTGTTTTGTTGTTCTTGTTTTTTGTCAAGTAAGGTTATATATTTATCAACATTGTGATCTGTGCAAGTGTTTCATTGGCAATTTGGGCCTTAGCCGGAACCCTTTCTACCCTCAACCTTAAAAATCCCAAAAGAGTTGGTGCCCCTTGAACTGATTCCCTGAAATCAATTTCACTTTTTTTTTCCTCTCTCTGAGCATATGTGGGCTCTCAGTCACACACAGAAGTCCTGTGAGTAGCAAAGGGAACACCATTGTCATCATTCTCTCTGCATACCTTGATAGAAAGATAGGTTGTTTCTCAAAGTGCCATTGTACAAGTGCAGAGGGGCATAAACTGAGTCCAGAGTACATCATAGCTACATGCATATTTGAAATAAAAGTATCCCTGTTAGCCCAGTCTACTGAAGAAAGGAGAATGTCAAGAAAATACTTATCTTTTTTTGCCTGCGAGGGAAAACAGATTTGAGATCAATGGGAGTCCTCAAAGGTAAGTTGAGAGGGTCCCTTTAAGAGTAATCAATGTTCTGGGGTTTTTTTTCCCCAGGGGAAAATAGTTTTCTGTTTGCCTTTTTTTTTCTTTTTCAAAGAAGTGCCATTAGCTGTCTCATTGCTTTATTTATAACATTATATTCCAACAATAATAATTACTCCTACTGTAACAAAGGTTTGCACCATTTTACAGAGGTGCTACATAGCTCCTGCCCTAGAAAGTCACCTTCCCTATGTCTAGAGGGAGGGAGGTAGACTGCTGTGCCAGCTAAGCAGAGGGCAGGGCAGGAGGAGTGACTGTAATGAGGATTATTCTGTCCTCTTGATGGAGGGGGACTCTGGAACTATGATAGCACCTTTGGGTGCTGGCAGAGGTGGTCTGCCAAGCAGGGACCCAACTGAGCCAGTGAGAATGAAGATGACCTCATACCACAGAGGTAAGAGAGGGGCCTTATCCAGCATTCCCTCTGCTGGCTCTGCCTCCACCACGATTTTAAAACAAATGCATCTTTAAGTGTCAGGTACTTGGGCCCTTCAAAGCGTATTAGGGTTTCTGTGTCCTCATGCATCCACACACCTTTTGAAATCTCCCTATTGGTGTTGTAACAAAAACCATGTGAGAACTCAACCCACATCTCCTGGGACCCTCAGCTAAAGACCAGTGAGATGCAGCACCTTCCTGCAGAGCATGGCACTGATGGTATGCTTTCCCCGTCTGCAGATCCCCAGCTGTGCACCACCCAAACCCCCCTTCTTTCTCTCCTGTCCAAATTGTCCACATACATCTTTAATACACTAGGCTGGGCCTTAAAACTGTTTCCCAGCTTTGTAGCAGCAGTCTCAGGCTCATGACTGTTTCTGGCATCCACAATAAGAGCAAAGCACCCTCAAAGCCCAGCTTGTAACTGGAACTGTGCAGAGAGTGCTGTGTGTGGCCTGAGCAGGAGCACCACGGTGGTGGTGGCTGAACGAACTTTGAGCCTCACCTAGAAATAAGAAGCTTCATTTGGATGTGTGCATGAATGCAGGTACAGGTGCACACTTGCACACTGCATTTACAGAAAATCTAAAATCACTACTCTTTGCTAATTAGTAGACCCTGTCTGAAAAGTATATGACTCCAGTCTGCAGAATTGTTGTCCAGTTTAGCAGTTAAGCATGAAAAGTGTTTTTTTATTCCCAAAGCCAGTGATGTTCTTAGCAGTTATGTGCTGCAAATGTGACCCTGGTTGCTTTTTTTGTTCATGTCCCTTGTACATCTGTAACATTGAAATAATCCAGTCCATGGCATTAGATCAGAATCTAGCCCACTGATTCATCACTAAAATTTATTTGTTAAGGAATATAAAATGTTATACATTGGGGCAAAACCCATGGCAGAGCACTTTCCTATTCTGCTCCTTAGAGCTGAAATGGAGAAAATGCACAAGCAGCTTGATGGTCCACTAGTGAAAATAGACTATTATGCACAGCCAGTCATATGTGCTTATGTTCTGGGTTTAAGTGGATTAAATAAGGTGTTATTTACAAGGAAATAATGTTTTTGAAATTACTGGAACTTAGAGAAAGCTCTTTCTTTGCAGGCCTATGTACAAGCTTTCCATAAAGAAATGCTGATGGATTGTTATGTTTCAGCTGGTATAACTGCTGTCTTTTTTGGAACAAAGGAGCAATTAGAAATCATTTGTTATAAAAGCTTCTTTCCTTCTGTTATAAGAGCATTTGTCTTTTGCTGACCCTTTTGAAAGTTGCAGTTTTGAAAAAAACCTTAAGAGAAGGAGGCCTCCTTGTCTTTAATCTAAGAGCAAAGTAAGAGCCTAAGTAACTGTCTATGGTCCTACTTTAATCAACTTAATGCAGCCTGCTAGACTACAGGCTTTGCTTAGTACAAAGAGACACTCAGATGTAAGCTCATGAGTGGATACTTTCACAGGGCATTCGACTAAAAAACCAGCTCTATGAGATAAGAGATCAGGTCCAAGAGGAGTCAATGACATCGCATACAGGAGATTGATAGGGGCTGGGAAGGATGATGGGGTGTTGTGGACGAGAGGTATAGTGGCAAAAGCCAGCTGGGCCCTCTCTCTGGCATAATTTTCTTTATAAGGTGCTTGTGAAAAAGAAGTGCACTGTGATGGACCTTTGTTTAGTTCAAAGGTTTTTACCTCTTTATTCTAAAGCCACATTGTGAATTCACAGGGCTTAAAATATGTATTGCTGTCCCTTTCATTTTATTCTTCTGAAAGAAATCAAAGGCAAATAAAAAAAAAAAGTTTTTTTCCAATGAGCCTAGTCTGTTTGAAATTGTGTGCTGTTTGTACATATGGTGTCTCCATATTGTGTGTTCAGGAGAATCTTTTTGAATTTTGTATACAAGTTGGTTAGACATTGTACTTAAAAAAAGGGGTGTGGAAGAAAAAAAAAGAATTCCAGGTAACTCCTAGATGAGTAACATGCTCTTTCTACTCTGCACTCCAAAGAGAAACTTTGGAACATATTTTAAAAGAAATACCACTAAGACTTTATATTCTCCCACTACAGCATCATTATTTTTTCTTTTTTTCCTGCACTATAAAATTTGTGGACATTCATTTGATGTTTCTTTAATTACTGCAATCCTTCACCTCCATTTTTATCAGTTCTTAATTTATAAAAAACCACTATTTAAAACACAAATGTATCTTTCTGCTTTCCAGAATTTTAGCCTAGGCAGAAGAAACAACAAATATGACTGAATGTATAATAAAATCCACAGGGTTTAGTTCTGCTTCTTTCTACAAATAACAAATACAGTAGTGCAGCTGCATTATTCCACATCATATGCAAAAGAATTTTGTCATGATCGTTACTAATTGTTTGAGGATACCTCATTTTCGGCTGTGGGCATATTTTTCATTTAGAAGGAGAGAATTGTGTGCTTTCCCTATTTGCAGGGCACTCGGTGTTCTCTGCTGACATATGATATGTAGTTTAAATTCTATCTTTTATCTGCTCAATACATTTAAAGCATAATCTCAGTGATTGACAGTTTTCATAAAAAAAAGAAATGATCTGGTTTTACTGTGAAGACAGAATAATCTGTTAACAGAGCAAAAATATTGGTGACACTACAGTGTTTCCAAAGGAAATATTTTGTGCATCATTCTGGGATGTGAATCAAAACAATCATGACAGGTGAATGAAAAGAAGAAAATTAAGATATAGCTACAAACAAAAGCCGCATTAATAATTCAGGTAAATAAACTTCAGTATACAGAAAGGAAGCATGCTGTCAAGGTGATGGAGAATGTTTCCTCAAGTACAGCACATCTAGGCAGCAGAAAAATATACAGTGGTTTAATATTTTACATTTCCGCAAGAGCTTTTTCTATCCCTAATTTCACTCCCCTTGATATGTTTTCACAGTAAATATTATTTAATGTGGTCCATAAACTAAATCCAGTTAAATGAGTTTGGCTTTTGGTATGGTGAACTTCATTACCAATTTAAGGTACAGAGGATGGCTGCACTGGCATGTGGAATGGGTGTCTGTCTTCCTCTTTAATATACTGCAATTTATTGATATTCAGCTTTAATTGACATGCAACACTGCCTTCTCTGCCTAGCTAGGTCTACTCTTCTGGCTCTGACTTGGGTACTTTACTGGGATTGTTCAGCAACATTTAAATGTTCATGGAAATTGATTTTTACTTAGCCATGCAGTTGGGCCCAAACTCCACCCAGATGCAGGCAGGCTTGCCAGTGATTCTGGTGTGCTGTGGAGCACACCTGGGTTGGTCCTGCTGCTGTCCTGTACCACCTGGCCTTCAGAGATGCTTCTCCATCTGCAGTGGAGACCCTCACCCACCTGCAGGGTTTCCAGTCCTGCTGACCTAACAGGAGAGAACAGGGCAGCAAGGCCACACTGCAAGAAGAGGCATTTGGATGCCCTGGCAGGCAGCCACAGATTCCTTTGCCCTGAAGAGGAGAGTGATGACCACCTGCCTCCATCCTCCTCCTGGAAAACGGGCTTTAGCTGGTGGGAGTTACCTCTGGTGGGATTCAGCATCTGGGGGTTTTGCTTGTGTCTGCCAAGAGCAACTTCTGGGCAGGGGAGAGAGAGAGAATAGGGGGTGGGAAGCATTGCTGTAGCTGGTTTTTTTGACTCCTGTGCACCTTTCAGTCACACCTAGTGTCAGGTTTTCCTCTGGTAGCTCCACTGCTGTTCCCTCCTAAAACTCATGCTTTTGGAAACCAAACCTGGCGTAATTGAATACTTTAATAACAGCTATGCCTTTAGTTGTAGTGTTTTCTTTTTATATTCTCATTTAGGGCAGCAAGCAGTAAAGGCCCAGGTTTCACCAGTATTTTAAATGATTTCATATAGCCTTACAAAAGGCATTAAAGGTCACTGGTGTAAGAAAAAAACCCAAACCCAACCCACAAACTGCAGGAGAAAAAACAATTTGTACATATGACTCCAGTGCAAACTCAACTGTTTCAGTGTTTATAAATATTCCTCTGTGGAGAGAAGTGTGTGTATTATAATAATTATGCATTAGTGCCTCATTAGTAGGGGGTAACATCCATGCTGTTTCTTTTTCCTCTGTGTATTTTTGATAAGTTAACATTTTAAAAATCCTTATTTAGCAGAACAAGGAGACTGTGTGTCCTTGTGCCTGTGTGTGTGAGCATCGCCGGTGGCAGCGAACGCCACTGTGGCCTGCTCGGGATCCGTCATGGGGTGAGCTGCCCCAGCGGGGTGAGGAGGAGTCGGCGGGGCTGTACCGTGTGTGAAACAGTGAGTCGCTGCTGTGAGTCGCTCTGGTTGTCTGGGTAGGGCCTCGGAGCCCCAGCTCTGGCATCCCGGGCCCTGTGTGTGTGGGTCCCCGGCTGGGCCGTGGCTCGCAGCCCTGCGGGCTGGCTGTGGGGAGGTGCGGCATGGCCGCTGCCTGGCGCAGCGTGCCCGTGGCCTCGGCGGCCTTTGTGCGCACCCAGGCCTGGGACAGACTTGGTCTCTGGCGTGACTAATCAACTCATTGCACTGTCCCAGCACTGCCGAATGATTTGATGATGAAATGATTGTATTCTTCCGGATGCTGATTATTAATAGCACTTGAGATATCAAGTGTTTGTGAAGGGAAGGCAGTGGTGCTGCATATACTTTTAATCCATCAGAGCCCTGTGATTTTTACTGAAGGGCAGGAAAAGATACCTTAACACACCATTTCATCTTTTTTCACTTTCTTAAATAATGAAAGCTAAGTGTCTTTGCAACTTTAGGGCAGAGACTTGCGTCTTCGTATAGACTATATTAATCCTGGAGAGAGATCCAAGATAATGAAGGAATGAGACACTTTTGAGACTTTCCTTACTGTCACTGCTGCTACCAGACTTGTAATTACGTTATTGAAAAGAAATTAGTGCTAACCTGAGAGGAGTAACTCCACCGTGCATTTTACCCCATGATTAATTTTCTTTGTGCCCTCCATGTTAAGATGGCAGTTTGTAGAATCACAGAGCATGAAGATGCTTAACTAACCCTTTCTGTTTACAGAAAGCAAATTGACTTTGGAGCAAATCGCCTTCGCACTGTTTAGAATGACAAAATAGTACATCAAGGAAAAATATACTAATTGATGGCTTTCTAAATAAAGCATGAGCATAGAGTTATACTAAATTGGTTGTCTTGTGCCTCAAATTAATCTCTTCATTATATGGCACTAGGCTGAGTGTTTTGTGTTTCAATCCATCTTTTAGAACAGTATTTGATTAATCAACTTAATGATGACAGTTTTTAGCTTGTGACAAATGATACATTTATGCAGGCAATGTTTCAGATGATCCATGCTATTGTAAGCCTAAAGAAAAGAAGCATCAATTTAGAAGATTAGATTATTATGCTGTGTTTTATACTCTCTATAGTTTCTCTAACGAAAAAAGTGAGGTTTAGATTATAAGTAGACTGTCACCTGAAACTAATAATATTAAATAAAACTTATATATATAGTATCTGCGTTCCCCCAGTAAATATTTTGCTTAAGAAATAATGTTAACTGTATATTCACTCAAATGTTAACGCAAACTTAATCAAAAAAGAAATCCTTGCAGTTCACAATGTGATCACAAATGACTTTGTTTTAAAAAGTTAAAACATTTTTAGCAATGTATTCACGTGTTGCACTAGACATAGATTAACTCTTCACATGTGAGCAGAAACTGAATCTGTTTTATAAGGCAAGAAATCAGGCAATGAAACCTCAGCAGTAACAAATGAGGGGCACCAGCCTTCACCCCAGAGCCCCTGCAGAAAATGTGAATTGCCTCCTCAGAGGTGGGTGACAGGGCACATTGTCACTAGCACAGAGAGACTCCTAAACCATATCTGGCTCCTTTCACGTAAGTGTAATGTGGAGGAACCCAGCTGCTCTAGGGGAGGAGTTTTTGTAGGACTGAACTTTCTTTTGTGCTCGGTGGTGTAAAATGGTGTTTGTACATAACACTCCCATTGCCAGGAGGGGCAGAAGCAAGTATTTGATTACAAGCATCTCCTCAGTGTTTCAGAAAGGTTTTTATTTCTATGCAGTTTGTGTAGTCTTCCATACTGAACATACTTGCTAAATAATATTTAATATTTCACTGATTTCTCCCCCTCCCTGGTTTAACTAGCTAGATGTGAAATGGTAATCTTGGAAACTTTTAAGCGAGATACGTACATAACCTACAAATTCAGTCCATTAGTCTTTAGCTAAAATTTTTTTTTGTAATGGAAAAATTCTACATATTTATGATACCAAAAATATTGGTTTTAAAGTCATTAAGGCTCAGGTATCTTATGAATAATCTTTTCAGTTAACAGGCCACTGCTGTTTGAACTCTGCCAGTTTTATCACTGGCAAAAGGGCTTATCTTAAAATTGTCTAAATATTTAATAGAGATCAGCAGATCAGTGAAGAGTGGGATATCCACAGGTGGGTCAGAAATAAATTAATTAAAAACCCCCAAAAATCCTAGGTTAAAAGATCTGAAATCATTCTGGTGCCAGACTCTTGATAAGCTTTACAACAGGCTGTTTAAAGATATATATATATAAATTGAGAATAATGAAGGGAAGATAGAGTTTGGTGGCAGGAGCACAGGCCAGGTGCATCTGGCTGATGCACAGTTCTGAGAGCACTACCACATTCAGAGGGACCTTGGAAGCTGTGGGAAACGTGTTCCCCACCATGGGGAGAAGGTCCTGGCTGTGAGGGGCACCAAGGAGGGGCTCCTGCAGTGTAGAGGGGTCCCTGGGGGTGCATGAGCCCAGGGAGTAACTCTGGTCGGGGGGTGCGTGTGCCCATGCAGAGTGAGGTCCTGTACAGCGATGTCCCCTCTGGGTGGGCAGAGGGCTCTGCAGGTGCCAGAGGGAGGGGGCTGCTGTGGCCGGTGTGGGGCCAGCCCTCCCCACTAAGGCTCCTGCTGGCTCTGGCCAGTGGCCCGGAGCACTGCTATGGCAGGGGAATTTCTGGTCTGGTTGTGTGTGCCAACCCTTGCCCTATTTGAATGTGCAGCTTCACATGCTTCTTGTGTTTTAGAGCAATGCCAGTCTGTATGGACTGGTTTGATTCCTGATGGTGCCAGAACAGGTACAGGGCTCACCAGCTTGAATGAGTCATCCTTTGGTCATCTGTGTCTGCAGGTACAGCTGATACAGGACTGTATAACCTGTATATTTTGTCAACACGTAGGTAGCAAAGTACGGTATTGTGGTGAAAGCCAGCAGGGTGTGGGGCTGCTGTAGCTGTGCGGTGCTGTGCTGGCTCCCTGCTTCTCTGTGCTAGTGTATTGTAGGAATTTCATTAATGTAATTCCTAAGAAAGCAAAATGCAGTGATGTTGATTAACTGGATTATATTTTCCTTAGATAAGAGATTATAGAAATAAATGCTAATAAAGTAATATGGCACAATGTCATGGGTTATATCTGTAAGAAATGAGAGTAACATCTCTTTGTAAGAAGTATATCATGCTTCATCCTTTCAGATATACAGAGACTTATGTGGACCTGTAGTCAATGTTACTGGAGTGCAGCAGAAGTAATTCCTTGGTAAATAGTTAACAATGTATAGAAATATGTTTGGGTATTACAAATTAGAAAATTAAAAAACCAGAAACTGAAGTCCACCTAAAAATCTATAGTCTTGCCGACATTGAGTCAAGAACTCAAAGAGATTGAATTGTAGGGCTTAGAGTGCTTCATTGCTTATGCCTGAAGTACAGCAGGAAAATTTCCCATAAATCATTAAGAAAGTCAGGACAATCTATTAAAGCCCAGCATGCTCTAGTATACAATGTTGTATTCAGTACAAAATCAGCAATGAGTTCTTCTATTTCAGTCATAGTCATCTGCTCTGCAGCAAGACATTTTTTCAAGATATGCCGCACTCCTCTGTGCACTGTTGGTATTTGAGAATGCTACCTAAATGTTTTAGGGTTTTTAGAAATAACCCTAAGAGTTTTGGGGTTTAGCAGAATTGATAAGAGGAAGGGCAGCATAAGAGCTCTTGCTTTGATTTGTATTATAATAGGAGGCAAAAAACACCCTGGTTAGCCTTGAGAGCAGACCACTACACTGAGTAGTACTCAGTTCTTTGGGGCTGATTATGGCCTATTGAGGCAGAAAACTTGTTCGAGTTCAAACTCTTTGAATTCCTTGTTCACTCAATAGAGTGTCAAAAAAGAGCATTCAATGGTTCATGTAGCAAAATCACCGCTGGCCTAAATTGTTCCTATTTCTCTTTTGCATATGGTGTGCAAGAAAATTTTTAACACTCTTCCGTAGCACCATAATGCTTTGATATGGGTAACATTGCCATAACA